>JAPEUT010000140.1:0-68205 GCA_027946375.1 Neodidymelliopsis sp. IMI 364377
CCCCTCCCCACCACCCCCCTGCTCCTGAATCTGCTGATTCAACACAATAGAATAAACACTCGCCTTGAGCAGGGTGAAAACAAGACTCGTCTTCCTCTCCAGGCCCCTCAAGCCATCCAAGATAGCCGCACTGGGCGCGTCGGAGAGAGAGTTGAGCAGTGCGGACATCTATTGGTGGTGTTTGGATTAGCTGTGTTGTGGTGTCTTCTTTACTCTTGAGGGGGAGCAAGGTGGAGGGATGGTATGGCATGGTATGGTATGGTATGGTATGGTAAAAGAAGAGAAGAGAAGAGAAGAGAAGAGGAGTTTACAGTGTTCAAATTCCCCAACAATCGTGCGTATTCATCCAAGACTTCTTGTTCTAGCGGACTGAGGCTTTCTTCGTCGTCTGGCACATCATGATGTTGTTGTCGTTGCGAGGTGGTCGAGGCATCCAGATCTTGCGTGTCTGCCATGTTTGTTTCTTCTTCTTTGTTTCTTCTTTTTTTGGACAGTTGTATGTGTGTAGTGAATTCTTTCTTCCAAGGGTGTGTTCGGATTGAGAACTGCGCGTTGGTTGGTAGACTCTGTTCCGAGTACACAGCGCGGGGAAGACGCGTTCCGATTGCTCGTGCATGCCTGGTCTTGGCATTTCCTTGCACATCACCATCACTTACATGCACACAACACAACATCAAGATCAACCTCACTCAATCACACAACAAAACATCACCACAAGTCTGGGTTAATCATCTACTCTGCATTGCTATTCTGCTGAGCTCCTCGTGTCCACCAACCCACTTTGTCTCCGTGAATTGAACAAAACATCAACAATAATCGCTTCTAATGATAATCAACGCCAAAGAATTTTACAAGACGCTCATGACTCTTGTCTGCATCGAGGTCCAACTAAGTCCCAACAAACGCCGTTGCCGTGATAAGAAACCCACTATCTATCAGCCATGTTAAGGAGTGGAGCTGAGAGTAACGCATCAAAACGCCTCCCATATCGATATGTAGAAAGTAAACGCAGCCTCGCTGTCCATGTCCTAGTACAGTCGCTGCCGGTACTACCGTGAAGCCGAGTTCTGCTGTGCGAGGTGGACTTCATCCGTCGATCCGTGGTGGTGATCGTCGCCGTCGTGGTGTAGGGTAACGCTGTTGAATTCCTCAAAAGGATCTGCAATCTCGCCCATGGGAGTAGCAAGACCAGAGTCGAGTGGTACGCCCTTGACTCTTGATGCGCCAATATCGATACTCTGACTCTCCTTGACGTTCCTGAAGTTGGGTGTCTCGACTCCGTGGCCCTGGTGAGGAACGATGGGAGGCTTCGAGTGACGCAGCAGCGCCCATTGTGTGGTGCGGAAGAAGGGTGCAGTCTTGATGTCCGAGGCACCAGCGCGCGAGCCCAATCGTCGTGTCTCGTCCTTGATCAGAAGCTTACGAATGAGCGACTTGCAAAGGCTGCTTGGTGTTAGCGCAAGAGTATAACCCTGGACAAGATACATACTTGGACACAGGCGGTGCGCCGGAGCCTTCAGGGAATGGCACCTCGTCCCTCAGGATGTTGGCAAAGGTTGCGTTCCGGTTCTTGCCCTTGAAAGGCGTCGTGCCGTAGAGCATCTCGTAAATCAGGATTCCAAGTGTCCACCAATCAACAGCACTAGTGTGTCCGCAGCCCTTGATCACCTCAGGCGCAATGTACTCCTCTGTCCCTACGAACGAATTTGTGCGGAAGTTGTTAATACACGACTTCGTATCTATCGTGGGTAGGTTGCTGGACGAAGTGCCGTTGCGGCCACTGAGGATCATCGTGGGACGACCGCCGGGTTCTGATTGTTTCGATAAGTCGAAGTCTGACAACATGATGTGGCCGGACTGGTGCAGCAGGATGTCTGGACTTGTTAGTATAGAACAACAAATCTACGACAGGAAACATACTCTCTGGCTTCAGATCGCGGTAGATGAAGCCCATCAGGTGCAGGTACTCGAGCGCAGCTGTGACTTCGGCAGCGTAGAAGCGCGCCGCGTCCTCGTCCACACACTTGTTCGGTCGTGTCTGCAGGGCTCGGAAGAACTCACCACCGCTGCAGTATTCCATGCAGAGGTAGAGGTGGTCCTCGGACTGGAACGAGTGGTAGAGCGTAACAATGAACGGGTGGTTGCTGGTGGCTAGGATTTCCTGCTCGGCCAGAGCGCGCTTGATCTTGTTTCGCTTGATCATCTCCTTCTTGCTCAACACTGCAGACTGTCAGTATAGCCAGGAGCCATGACTGCAAAAGACGTACCCTTCATGGCGTATAATCGGCTCGACTTCTTCTCGCGTACCAAGTACACCTTGCCGACATCGCCCTTGCCAATCAGCTTGATCTTGTCAAAGCTGCCAGGCCCAACTTCTACGTTGCGGACCTTGATCGAGTTGGAACTATACGTCCTTCGGAAAGCGACCGATTGGCGGATCTGGCCCGGTGAGGGGATGCCTTTGGATGTATCTAGAGGTGCGAGGTGGCTCGCGTCAGGATCGTTGGTCTCGACCATGCTGAGGGTGGAGGAGTTGGGGTGGAGCAGGACAGGCTGCTTGCTGAGCTCTGCGGTCTGGGGGCGTTCAGCAGACTTGCCAGAGGAGAAGAGGCCCTGGGCATTGGGAGCAGAGGCTACCCTGCGCAGTTTCCTGGCCAGCTCCTCCTTGCCGGCGGCAGTGGCCTGGTCGTTGGCGCCGCTGACGGCGTCTACTTTCATGGTTGGCAGGCCGGGGGTGTCGGGCGGGGAGGGCGGTACGCTACCTTCATTGTGATGGCGGAGGGCGGGGGGGCCTTGGTGCTGGAAGTAGGGGTTGGCGTGGGCGGTGGGCGACACGGCGTCGTCTAACGGGTTGCCCTCGCTGGTGACCGTGGTGGAGCGGTTGCGCGAGATGTGCGGCAGAAAGCGGGAATGGCGCGAGCCCGACTTGTCGCTCTTGGGGGTGTGGGTGCCATTGGCGTCGTCCGAGTGCTTGCGCGTGTCGGCGCTGCTGTTGATGCGGAAGAAGTTCTTGATGCGCTGCGAGACCTGGCCGTCCTTTGCGTTGACGGGCTTGTTGGTGGACAGCGGGTTGCCGGAGAAGGTGCGCTTCTCCGTCATGGTGGAGTTGGTCGACGAGTGCGAGGAGGTGAAGAGCTGCGTCATGGCCGGTATGGACGCGGCGGAGGTGGAGCGTGGAGCGGCTGCAGTACAGTGCAGTGCGGTGCGGTGCGGTGCAGTGCAGTCGTTGCAGCGTCACAGGCGCGTGGTCGGGAGCGGTGCACAGAGGTGGGCGTATGTGTCGCGAGTGGGTCAGTGGGCCATGGCCAGTCTGGGTGATGGCACTGATGGCGATACCAGGGCTCGCCGGAGCGTCCGTCTGTGGCTGGAGCGCCGCTGGAAAGAATGTGGCTCACGGAGCAAGGGCAAATGCGAGCCAGAGGGTGCAGCAGTGTGTAGACCGAGTGTCGACCGAGTGTCGACGTGAAGACGTGTAGACGTGCAGGCGTGCAGGCGTGCAGACGTGCAGACAGAGCAGCAGCACGGCCGAGTGAAGTACTTGGGCTGGCTCGAGTGGCAGCCAGAGCCGTGAAGGGACAAGGGACAAGGGACACTGGCTGGGACAGCGCGCCAGCGAGGCAGCGGCGAATCAAGGCCCAGGAAGCGGGGGCCTCTAGAACCCTGGCCGCCCGCGCCCAAGCCCAGGGAAGCCGCGTGTAGAGCCATCAGTCAGTCAGTCACTCACTCACTCACTCAATCACGCACGCACTCACGCACTCACTCACTCACGTCCGCTGCGCCTCGCCAACGGCACCAACCGGCATCTCCCCCACCATGACACCAACCTCGATTTATCAGCACTGCACCTGCACGTCATCGTCCCCGCCCCTTGTCGTGCTTGTCTCGTAGTACCCAGTCTTGTCTTGTTCGTCTTGCTTCCATCGTGCACTTGACTTGACCCCCCCTCTTGCCCTTGGCCTCACCGTGTCTCTCGACTCATCAGCAGCTCTCGGCCGCTATCCACATGCCTGCCAATACCGGCTCGTTGCCGTCGTTTGACGCCAGGCTCATTCTAGAACCCTGCTATTCGGGGAAGCTCCACCTCGGAACCTACCCATCAACCCGCTAGATTGTGAACCTGTTCACACCATCATGACAAACCAACCTCGCCCTTCTGCACAAACACCCAAATCTCATCGTCGTCTTGCATTCATTCTTCATTATTGCTATGCTAGAGACTGACCATGTCAAACAATTATCCATATCGTCGTCAAAGACCTAACCATGCCGTCGAAAGAACACCACCCACGCCATAGTGTCTTGCTGCTGCACCCCAATGGCTCACAACCACTACCAATGCTCTCGAATAGTACCTGTCTTTGCCCAAAAGCCGCAGCTCAACCATGCTCACTCTGAGATACCTTGCTGACGGCTATAGCCAACAATATCGAATGCTAAAGCCGCTGCACCTAAACATAGTCGACTGCATTCCACTAACAAGGCCGACGCGGAATGTGTCCGGCGCAATGCAAGAAGACAATGTCTTCTTCACTTCATCGTCGACCGCTGCTCTTGCGACTCTCCTCCTCGCGGTACGCCTCAATCTCGCTCCGTTCAATCTGCTTGAGTTGGTCGAAGCGCTTCCTCCACTTGTCCGATCGCTTCACCTTCTCCTCCGAAGACATGGCGCGAGGGTCGTCCTTCTTGGACCGTCTGAATCGGTTGGTCACCTGTTCGAGCTTGGCTTTGGCAGGAGACACCTCTCCAGACTTCTTCGGTGAGCTAGGTGTGTTGGCGCCTGACGATGCCGTCGTTTTTTGTGCAGGTCCGGTAGGCTTGATAGGTGAAGAAGCCATCTTCTGTTTTCCTCGTCCACCAGAGGGCTTGAAGCAAGATGCGCCTGTCTCCTCTGTGTCGATACAAGGAGGGACAGTGGATTGAGCACGACGACCATCAGGTGAGCGATGGCTGTCAATGTTTGTCTCCATGACCAGGTCAGCCAGATCATCCATAGCACCATCCAACCCTGACACGCGGTGGTTAGCAAAGGGTCGAGTTGCAGGCATGTTGTTTCCACCATGTCCACTAGGACCGACTTCTTTATGGACGGGATAGAAGCGTTGCATCGTCAGAGGAACGGCATTTGTTCGGTTGGTGAGTTGAGCTCCAGAAAACTGACGATCGAACTCGTTGCTCATCATCTGCAAATCCGAACGGGGAGCAATACCTCCCTCCGGTGTCTTGTTCGTCTCTTTTTCAGAGTTCGAACTGAGCGGCACATGTCGGTACCCATTGGAGAACCTCTCGGGATACAAGCCGGCTGGGTTTGGGTACTTTGCGCTCAAGTCGATGTGCTGACGCGGGTTCTGGATGTAGTCGTTGCTCGATGCATACGAAGTTGGAGCGTTTCGTGTGGTGCCTTGCGGGCTATAGGCAGAATCTCGACGAAAGTTCGTGGCTTCGTTACCCTGGCTGTTACGTACGTTCTCTTGACTACCCACCGGGGCCTCGCTACGACTGAACGTCATGCCAATGGCCGAGTCATGAGGTGTAGAGCTAGCCACAAGGCCATGGAGTGATGACGTGCGAGCATCGGCGGCCCGTGGGTGTGAGTCGCGAGTAGAAGAGCTGCTGCGTCGACTATTCAGTGAGTCGGCGAGAAACGTCAGAAGGCCTTGAATGTATCCTTGTAGCACTTCGGAATTATCAGGCATTCCAACGTGGTCATACCCGGCTTGGAAGCCCTCCTGGTACGTGGATGGTATGTGCGCTACAGGCTTGGGCATGGAGAAGGGCCAGATCTCTTCAGTCGCAGTCCGCTGCTGAGAGTTGTTTTGGGTCAGCATGGTATTGCTGGAGGCGTTATGCAATGTGCTGCCTGTTTGCAGGGCTCGGGCCTGCACAGATAACGTGGATTGGCCTGACGTTTCCTTCTTGAAGGCTTGAAGAGAGGGTGGTTTGCCAAAGGCGTCTGGCCACGATGAGATCTTGGGCATGGGCTCATCGTTCTTCGATCGGCTTGTGTTCCCCTCATTCCAGGGACTGGCAGGCCAGCTCTTCTCTGGCGTCGCCGGAAGAACGTTATTCTTATCTTGAGTTGCTTGGGCTTCACTACTCATAGGGGCCGCTCGAGTAGACGAGTGCTCGTGGGTGTTCGTCGGGAAGAAGTCTGTTGTGTCGACGCTGGACAGACTAGGTTTGTGAGAAAGAGCGCGACCTACATGGCTGTCCGAAGCTGAGGCTTCCTGCTGATGCCAGGGCGAGCGCTTGCTCGGTGATGGGCTAGGAGAGACGGTGTCTTTGATTGAGCCAACTTTTGGTTCGTACATTGGGCTCTTCGGGTCTAGCGCTGAAGTGGTTTGCTTCTTGGTGTCTTCATGGGGTGGTTTTATCTCAATGGCACGCGAGCGTCGATTGATCGAGCCGGGAGAATGAGCAAGCGGATTTGCTGGAGGTGGAACAAACGACACTGGATCCACAGGCGAGAAGCCCGAGAAGGCGCCAAAAGGTGGTGGGTACATCATCATAGATGCATATGGATTCGGTGCCGTGAACCCGTACATAGGCTGAGTAACCGGCTGCTGATAGGAGGGCATGAATGATGGCAAAGAGGCTGATGTCGCCATTGCATTGACTGTGTCTGTTGAAGCATTCTGCTGGCTCGCTGTGGCAGGATCCGATTCTAGGGTCGATATTTGCTTTCGCAGGGCGTCGAGCTCCACAATCAAGTTTCTCTTCTTTTCAATCATTCCCGATCGCCAGACCTCGCTCTGGTGACCGGATTGCAACACCTCTGTCTGTTCAACAGTCCGAAGCTCCTGCTTCTTGAGAGCTTGCTGAGTTTTCAGCGTCTGGAGGTCCAACCCTACAAACGGTGTCTGAGAACCAGCACGTGGTGGACCGCAAGTCACTCCTGGCAGGCTTCCCTGTCCTGGCGGCGGAGCTGAGTCTCCGGCCTGTTTGGCAAGTGGCTGCTCTGCCGGCCCTGTTGTAGGAATTGTGGAAGTACCATTGACTGCAGGAAGCGCAAACATTCTATCGCCAACCACGACGATGGGCTGACCACCAACGATCTCAATGCGAGCGGTGGCGTTTGACGAGGACTGCGGCTGTGTTGCCATAACGTTACTGGGCGCGACGCGCAGAGCTTGAGGATTATAGATGTTGAAGCTGGGCCGAGTACCTAACGGTGGAAGGTCACCGGGAACGATACGACCTCCTGCTGTTACTCGCAAGCCAGGTGGGCTGCCGTGTTCTTTGAGAAGTCTCTCCGCTTTGCCGCGCTTGACCGATGGGGATGGGGAAGGTCGCTTGTAGGTTGCTGTAGATGCAACCGCTGGAGCGATCTCTGGCGTCACCTCTCGAGCCACCTCGGGTGCTGGCGCCCTGGGTACAAACGCTCGCAAGCTTCTATCGGACCTACGGCCGATCAACTGCGCAGATGCAGACGGGCGTAGGACGTGTTCTTGTGAGTATGTTAGTCTTGCGGTACTTGACGCAGTCGAGTTGATGGATGAGAGTGAGGTTTAGAGTTGAGGGAGATTTTACGTGAGGCGACGTATAGGTGTGTGAAGGTGAGGTGAGCAGTGAGAAGTGAAGGGGAAAGTCAATGCTCACCTTTGATCACATCTTCGTCAGCAAACCTGTCCAGCGACACAGCCGATTCTGAGACAGAGTCTCGTAGTGCGAGCAGCTCCTCCACTTTGTACGCGAGGGACATGGTCGGCGATGCGTCACCCTACGTGGGAGTGTAGTTGGTCGGGACCCTCGTCAAGGCTGGATGTCAAGCAAGCGGTCAACGTTGGTTCGTACAAAGAAGAGGTGAAATGGTGTGATGCGAATATCCTGCGTTGAATGTCAGTGGAAGTCTGTAGAGACAGACATGTATACAATCCGACATAGACGAGGCAGCCTGGTGGGCACAACGCACCTCAAAGCTGATCTAAGGGGGAGTGCAAAGCGAACAACGAGTGGCAGCTATCCAAAAAGCTGAGGAACAGCAATGCGGAAGAAGACGGACAAGAAGATGGAAGACGAATGAGTGTGTTGAGAAGATGGTGGAAGAAGCAGGCTGCTGAAAGTTATGGCCTGCATCCTCGTGCTCCTCCCAAACGTGTACTGCGCAGGAAAGTGTAGTCTACGTGCAAATGCTCAGAGAAGGACATATCGCTCAGTCCAGATGGGACGTGCAGGTCGTGCGGGGACGCAATTACCCTCCGTCTTTCTACCTAAAGTCGAGTAAGAAGGAACGCTGTTGTGGCTTAACTCAACACCAACCAGTTGCTACTTCATTTCGAGCATCTCAACAACGCAACGGCATCTTGTCACATTCTACGTCGAACTGACAAGCGGGAGGGAAACGATCGACTACTTTGTGCTTCGTGACAGCTATATGGTAGTCTGTTCATGGTCTGATTTAACCTAGACCTGATGTGTGAAGTACCCTTGAAGAGCGCACTCTTTAGTTGAACGCCATCGCTATGCATATTGGTGGTAGAAAGTGTAACGCCGGATTGTATTCCATACGGGTACCTTCATGGCAGCGTAAGCCATATGAACATACAACATGAGCTTACCTCCTACGAGTAGTCCTCGTAGTTGGTGCAGGCTCGAACGCATCATCATCGTCAGAGATCTCGTCGTCGCTCTGAGAATATTATTAGCAATCTTCAAGGGTTCGTCCCAAGGCCACCACTTACCGGTTCAGCAGCCTTCTTTCCTCGCGACACAGCACCTCGTGTGGGCTGACTGCGCTGTGTAGAAGGCTGGGAGAAGTTTAGTGTCGTCTGCTTGCTCGTAGCTGGAGTCCTTGTCCGTGCAGGTGCCGGCGTCTTCTTGACAGGGGACTTTGCCCTAGCTGGCGCTTTTGCTGGCGCTTTCGCTGGTGCGGCCTTCTTTGCGGTCGCCTTCTTCGAGGGCTTCACGAACAGATCTTCCGCGCTCTCTTCGTCATCGTCACTGATCATGATTGCATCGCCGTCTTCATCTTCTTCCTCTTCTTCTTCAACCACTTTCCTCTTTCCGCGTGTGCCTTTGGCAGCTGGAGCAGCCTTTTTCGCCGCCGCCGTTTGACGAGTAGTCCCTGTAGCTCTTGCACGACCGCGTGCAGCTGGCTTGCGTGTTGGTATGGAGCCCAGATCGTTGTCATCCCTATCCACTTCGTTGTCTGAACGTATCAGAGCACCAGGTTGCTCGTTCCATGGTCCATCTTCCTCGCTGTCCCACGTCACTGGCTTCGGTTTAGTCTTAGATTTACGAGTCTTCTTCAGCTGGCCTGAGGCAAAAAGATCCTCCAGTTGCGATCTATACTGTTCCATCTCCTGGGCAATCTCACTCTCGTCGACCTCATTAGCATCCATCAGATGTTTGAGTTGGTTGTTCAAACTCTCGTTCACGAATTGCTCCATTGCATGCTTATCATCTTTGTTGACAAACTGGGATACAGCATCTCCGAATGAGTTTTGTGGTAGGATGGTCAATGACTGCGCTGTGAGGAATTCTTTCACAAGCTTGTCCACTCCTACGGTACTCAGAGTGATCTCGGCCATTACCTTCTCATCGGGCATATCGGAAGTGTTCTTCGGCGTGCCTACATTCTGGTTAGACAATATCAGAGCTCAAGGCTTCGCTGTACTTACGAGTTGCAGTCTTTTTCTTGCGGTGAAACTGAACGATGTCGTTGACATTGGCAACACGATCCATGAAACGGTTCGAGAAGCGCTGCGGATTTTCGATATTGAACTCACCCGGCTGAGGGGCCGTATACTCTACACGCAAGCGCACCAGAGGTCGTGGTATGACTATATCTTCATGTTCGTCACGATCGTCCTGGAGCTCGAGCCATTCTCTTTTTGCTTCCTCAATGAGGTCTTCAACAATCCGATTCAGATGCTGTGTAATCTTTGCACGATTGTCTGACAAACGCCACAGTTCTTTTTCTTTGATTTCTCTCTCCTCTGCCAACACGATCTCCTTCATAATGAAAGGACGCACAGACTTTAGGCGTATGTTTTCTGATGTGAACTCTTTTCCAGTGATGCTTAAGATGGCAACGTGCTTCGGTACAGCTTCTCCAGGCATCAAAGAAGTAGCAACGGAGGAGCCTGGTTGCATCACATGGAAGCCCATTTCGGGATTATAGCGCGGGTCAATGAGACACTCGTGCTCATGGCCCCAGACAACGAGATCCATAAAGTCAGGTAGAAAGTTTTCTGGTAGGTAGCTCGTTGGTGTATGTGCGTGATGGTTTTGGTGGACACTCATAATGTTGAACCACTCATCCTTTTGTGTTCCAGGTTGGAAGAATTTGACATTTCCATCTCGCCATGTGTGAAACAACCGTTCGTCTCGTACATTGCTTAGACCGTAAAGCGCAAGTTTTGTGCGACCTTTTTGAAGAAGTACCGGCTTGACTGCAATCTTGTCAACCTCTGGAGTACGTCCAAAGTAGTTGACCAAACCAGACACTTGCAACAAGTCCAGTGGTGAGAATGATCCTTCGCCAGATGGGTCGTCATGGTTGCCATGGATTGCGAACACAGGTATGGCCACATTGATGTCCTCATCTTCGTAGTTGACGTGGTCGAAAATCCCACCAAAGTTCTCGCTGGCATCGCTCAGCATCTCAAGCTCACATGGCTTCTCGCCCAGACAGTTCTTGCGTATCGAACGCATGACGTGATACATAGACTTCCGTGACGGTTTGTTTTCGTGGAACAAGTCTCCGGCGTGTAGAACCATATCGACGTCATGCTCCTTTGCCAGACCCATCACCTCGTCAAAGGTCCTCCAGCTGTCGTCCTGCCGGTGAGCATCGCGTTCGTTGTACCCGACATGACTGTCGGTGGCGACAAGGATTCGAATGGTATCGGCACCTATACGTTCTGTCAGCCCACTCTGCCATCTTGTACTGTCAAGACCACCAACCTCGCTGTGTGCCCCGCGCTCGTGGTGGCATTGTGTCAGATGTGGATCCTTTGTCCGACAATCAGAGACACACCAAATGTGGAAGACTTCACAGGCGGCCTTGCAGTAGGATTTTGAGCATGTTCAAGAGAAAAAAAGCATCAAGTCACTGCGAATGCGTGCAGCTGTAGCTCGCGACGCGCTTCCGCCTACGCTAAGACTTAGCTCAACTCCGCGCTCTCACGTGGTCGTGATGCAGAACGGAGAAATCGAAACCAATCGCCGACCTCACATCAGCGCAGCACATCGCAATGTTTCCCACAAGGGCGCTCTGCGCACGATCGGTCTGGAAAGGTGAGCCGGAACGATAGCTAAATACTCATGATCGAACTAACGCTGCTTCTAGGCCCCAACATCCTGCCGTAAGCCATCCATAAATCGTCCTCTGCCACTCGACTGAACATATGTAGCCTTCCTATTGCACGCGTAAAGGCTGGTGAACGACAGGCCCCTATCAGAACACAAGCGCGCTCTGCTACCATTCTCCCAAACTTTGTCGGACTGAAATTTCAAATCCACAACGGAAAGAAGTACGACGATATTACAATAACAGAGGACATGGTCGGTCATAAGCTGGGAGAATTTGCACCGTACGTTTACAATAAGCTCATATTCGAAGATGGGTGCTGACTTGATTCTGGTAGGACACGGAAGAACTTCACATACAAGCAGACCAAGAACAAATAGGGCTTGGGTTGCGTATGCATCACATGGGAGTTTGGGTATCATTTGTGTTTATCTAGATGTACTGCTACTTGTACAAAACGACCAGCCCCGTCTTGGGAGCCAATTCCCTCCATGGTCCATATGAATGCCTTGCGCCTGTGAGCCGAACCAACGCCAATAATGCATGCCCCTTTGGGGCGTGAGAACCTTTCCACGCCTTTGATATGATCCAGCATCTCTCCTCTAGCGTTACCGATAGAATTCACCGCGCTTGATGTTGACGCCATATTCTCCAACAGCCATGCCCAGGTCCTCCATAGTGAGTACTGTCCGCCCTTGACCACCACCCTGACCTCCACCACCATACCCAGGTCTCTGGATACCGAGGTTGTAGTCCTTAGCCTTGGTGCCACTGTCTTTGCCACCCTGCGCAGGGGCTGCTGCGCCTGGTGCTCCTGCTGCGCCGCCTAATCCACCCATGGGGTTGTTGCTGGTTGTGTTTGATGACCGGATGCGCGAGAACTGATACGCGTCGGCTGCGATATCTGCAATGAACTTCTGTGTTGCGAGAGCTAGAAGGCGAGCGAGATGCTGCGAGGTTTGAGGCGGGGGAGGTAGGCCGGCGCGTGTCAAGTAATAGTTCGTAACCGCATCTGGTATCTACAGCCTGTGTCAGTCTTTCCCTCACATCTGATCAAGGGGGCACTCACTATAGGCGCATACTCGTCCATCTTGCCCAAAAACTCGCGCAGTGTGGCATCCTTTTTCGCAGGTATGCGCTGCTCAAAAGCTGCTGCTGCATCTGAGACTCCATTCGCGATCGGTGCATCGTCGTTTGCGCCATCGAGGTTCATGGCGTCGGCTTGCGTCGCGTCATGGTTGATCTCGTTCTCCAGCGATGGGTCAAGCTCCTCGTTCACCTCCATCTTAGTGTCGGGTGGCTGAGAGGTGCTGTCGGACATATTGCGGCGCCAACTGCAGGATACAAGCGGGTAAGGTGCGTGACGTGGGGAGTTGCGGAGGGCAAATGCGGGCAGCGACGCGCCAAGCAGAGCGGCAGCCACAGCGGTGAGCCAATCAAGTGCCTCGACTGCGCACTTTGTACTATTCGCTGTTTGACTTCCAACATCAACATCATACGTTCAATCGCTGCAACAGCATCTCTTCTGCTAGGTGAGGGCAGTTATCATCAACCATGGCTGGCGTTATATCGTTACGTCACTCGCATTATCGCCGCACTGCCGGTTACAAAGAGTCCTGGAGTTCAGCTGACAGCATTCACATGACCTTGTCTCACGCGGCTGCCTAGTAGTTCTTTCAGCGATATAACAAATGAAGAGTGCTTTTGGAGTTTAAAGTGCAACCACACGAAGTCAGCCATAGGTCGGGGGTCTTGAGAGCAAGTGCTGTATCGTTATACCGCACCAGGGTCTAGCCAATGTGTCGGCCGTATCTCTGCTCCAACATATTGGAAACTTTCGTTTTTATGTCCTTTGCTTTTACTCGCCTTCAATTGTATTCTCTGACCCTGCCCAGGCTAGGGCTGTCCTCTGTAGGTTAAAGTGGTAGCCAACCACAGCCAGGGCCACGAACACTCCCATTCTCCTCATCACACATGCGAAGATCTATCAGATGCCTAACCAAACGAAAGCGACGCACTCGAACTGTGCACAATTGAATGTCTCGAAACGAATGAGTCTTCAAGCACGAGATAAAGACAGAGAAGACATTGGCAGAACTCCCAGAGAAATTACCAATCTACCACCAGAGGTACTCGAAATTGTATATCATCATCTCGAAAGCATCGACGATGTGCATAGCTTTGCGCGTGCGCACAGTTTAACTCATCATGTTGTTAAACGGCGGACAATTTACACTGAGATCATGCGGTCCATCATCGGAAGATCACCGCATCATCGATACGACATCCCATTGTGCAATGCTCTCACGCTTCATGGAGATGTTGTGCAACGTTTTCAACAAGACGGCACCCCATTGGCTGTATCTTCCAATCATGAGGGCTACAACGAGTGGGAATCGGCACTGGCAAGGACGACGATTGTGCCAACATGTATCTCCGGTCCTTGTACAGCCTGTCTTCCTGACGACGTCATCTACGATGTTCTGGCACGATACCAAGGGCTCCGAGTGCTTGAAGACTTATGGCTGAAGCGACCACTCGAAGAGTCGGACCTTTTGGCTGCCGATGCTTCCCAGAATGTGAACGAATTCGCTTGCAAGTACACACATGTTCTTGGCCGCGCACAGGATTTCGATCAAGGTGATCTCGAGACGCAGAGCATGAAACAAGCTGCCTCCTGTGGCTATATCAGCTTTAATGCAGATCAAAGAGGCAGGTTCTACTCGGCTGTCACGTTCGTTTGGGTTTTGAACGAACTGCGCTGGATGCTTACAAATTCCGTGTATCCTGCTCCAACGCAACGCCACGTAGCCTTGTTAGATCACTGTAAATCAGACCTTCAGAGTCTATGTCACAAGCCGGTACTAGATCAACTGGACCAACATGCGATCTTCACCTTCATGTACCACCATATTCTACCACTACAGAGTCCTGTACTCCAAGACCAAAACTCGTCCAAGCTACCACTCACATTCAGCAGCGAGTATCAGATGGAAGCTACTCAGCACTTGAGGTACGCATTAATGGACCTGATGCTGATATGGCAGAGCACATTTAATAGCGCCTTTCCAGCTAATTGCTCCCCAGTTTACTGCAACTTTTTCTCTTGGCTGGTCAAGCCTACCTTCAACCACCGGATTTGATCGACCTTACCATTCGCAATCAAGTATCTCGTTCGCCTCCATATCCTCAACTAGGTTTACCAGTGACGACAGAACAATGGGTTCGCCCCTCTAGCACCTTCAATTTCCCCCCCAATCTCGTTTTGAATGGGCCATTTCATGAAAGACGGCTCCTCGGATTATTGAATTTACACGTCGCTACCATCAACCGTTCCTTTGCTCAGTTCCAGGCAAATGCAGTCAATCCCAACGTCCGCCACTCGTTGCTGGCTTCAATAAGCGTCAAAGACTATATGCAGCAGTACTACGTTGACTGTGCTGTCGATGCAATTGAGAGAGGCGAAAGCTACAGAGAAGACCTAAGTCCCGCACGAGATGTGGTTCTAGGACAATGGCGCGAGAGCGGCTTGTGGACTGTCTGGTGGTGGGCTAATAGTGAAGACAAGGCTCGAGCTATATTGGTTAGATGGAGGGAGGAGGCGAAATCATGATACCACGAGGATAACTGTTCACATCTATGGGTCATAGGTGTGAGTGATCTGGTGGACGTAACATCAATTTCTAATAGAGCGGTAGTGTGAAGCTATGTTCGAGATCCATAATACTTCGCACTACTGTAATCTATCTGAGGTTTGAACGGAAGTGAGGGAGTATTGGTACTGCATCACGTCTTGCATGTCTTGGAGGCCTCCCATAGACACCATTAGGGTGATGAGTCTAATCTCTTGCATCTGCGCTCATGCGGGACTCCACATTGTGCTTTTCAGGGTCCTCACAATAGTGGAGATGCAATTGTCGAAGAAGTCAATGAACTCTTCGGCACGAGCACACGGAACATTTGCAGATCGAATGACATGTAGGTAACCAACAACGCTCAAGCCGGCCAGCGGGAGCCGGGTTAGAGCTAATAAACGAGATTGTAATCTACAGGTTATCAAGTCGTCGCGCATTGGCCAGCCTCGATGGGGTAGGGAGACATAACGGTGCTCTTAGGCTCTGTGCTGCAAGTGGCATCTAGTCGGGCAAGTTTGGCAAAATGCGGGCACGCATCAAGAAAAACGTGCCACAAAGTACCACGCAGCCGCACCAAGACACGATGCCTCACATTCTCAAACAAAGGCACGCCTTGCCATGCGCTCGGCGGGAGTATTCGGAAGAGTCAATGCCGCGCATCCCGTCCCCCGTGCACAAGGATCGTTCGCTCGTGCATGCTCCGACAATAAATCGAAGGAAAGGCCATCAGCAGCCCTGTACTGAAGCACCAATGACATGTGCTGGCAATTTTGAGTGCACTAGATGGCCGGTGTTGGGCTCTCCAGCTGCACGACGCATGCAGTTGGAGAGCATGTGGTGCAGGCAGCAATGCCTCAAGTGAGGGGTGAAAAGTGAGGTCATCATCTGAGATGTCTCAAGCAAACAAATTTCTGGTCGTCGAGGGTTTGCAGTACCGTGCAAGCAGAGACACGCGACGCCCGAGCCTGACAGCAAGGCGACGATGTCATCTAGCACCGTAGGGACTTGCAGCGCGTTCCTCGGCCAGCTGGGCGGGCGTGGATTTAGTGAAAGCGGGCCATGCGTGGGTTGTTCTCGGGTCTGCTAGCGATTTTTCTGCGCTTGAAGTGACCTTGCTCCCCTCATTACTCTGCGCTTGTAGCACCTTCCGCACACACGACAGTCAATTTTGTCAGGTCAACTGGCTTTCGGTCTGCTTCGACAAAGTCGCCTTGACACTCGAGACCCTTAGCCGGCCCGTTGTTGTTCCTCGCACGCCAAATATCGCTGCGACTTCGACTCCCGTGCGCCTGGAGCCCGCCGTACCTCGCTGCACGCCGACGCCTTCGTTCTCTGCACCGCCAGCTCACCCAGCTCACGGTACCGTCGCCTGCGTGTCTGCTGCCTGTTCGTTGCGAGCGTCAGCCAAACCACCAGCCTCGACTTGATCCCAAGGTCAGTTCTGCTTGCTACCTGCCTGCTACCTACTTGCGCCCAACGCTTGTCTTGAGTCGCAGCATCACTTTGCCCAACCCACCATTTTTTGCCTAGTCCAGTGAAGCCTTCGCTGCTGTCCACTGTCACCCTATTTTTTTCACTAGGTGCTGTGAAGCGCTCCCCGGCGGCTTCTTCAAATTTTGTGCGTTCGCCGGATATCCACCGCGAGCCGTTTTCAAGCTGCGCTGTCTGCATCTACGACCTAGACCTAGACATTACACACAAAGCCTTCTACCGCCCGCCACTGCGTCAACACCTTTGCTAACGTTTTCTGGTGCAGAGCTCGTGTGAGTGTCCCGGAAGTTTTTTCCGCGCTTGATTCATTCCTCGTAGTCGCGCTCGAGTGCTAGTCTCGAGGTGCCAATTTCGAGTTCGACCTCTGACCGCACTGCACTCTGCAGAGCAGTCTCCCGGCAAACCACGAATCCTGCGAAAACCAACGCCTGGTCACATTACCCGGCATAAAGTGCGGAGAGGTCAGTTCGCCTCTCCGGACATATCAGTGCCAGCACTTGGACTGGCCAGCAAAACCTAGCAGTCCCACCTGGGATTTTCAGCGCTTGCCACCACCTCTACTTTCTGTACAGCTCATTTGCTCAAGCATCGACTGTCTTCGAAATGGCAGCAACATTTTCATACGCGCAAGCCGCAAAGGGCATTTCCAGCCCTGTCTCAGTCAGCAAACCAGCTTCTGGTTCTGCCACACCAGCGAAAGACGACACTTCCAAAGCCCCAACTGCCTCCGTCACCCAAGTAAACAACTGGGCCGACGATGCCGAGACTGAGCCCTCGACCGAACAGCCCAAGACTAACGGCGAGTCCCGAACATCTTCGACGAACTCGACACAGACAGCCGAGCCCATCGAGACATCCACTCCCGACCTCGATTCTCTGTCCGCTTCGACAGTTACCAAGGACGATGATGTATCGTCGCAGCCAAACATGTCTTCTGAATCGACCTGGGATAACAAGTCCCAGGCTTCAACCTCTGTCGACAAGTCCGTCGAGCCAGTAGAGAAGGTCTCAGAGAAGAGTGAAAAGGGCGAGAAGGGTGAAAAGGCCAAGAAAGGCAAGAAGGGAGACAAGGAGAAGGAGAAGGAGAAGGAACCGGCTAAGCCCCTCAAGGAGGCGCCTTTGCCATCGGTGAACATCTGGCAACAGCGCGCAGATGAGCAGAAGACCAAAGCGAAGCCTGTAACCTCGCCTCTTACAAACGGAGCACCCAAGAAGAGCAATCCTGAAGGGAGACCCGCAACCACCGAGAGCAAGCCCAAGGCTCGCGAGGAAGACAAGGCAGCTTCTCTACGAAAGGACACAAGAGGAGACGTCGAGAAGAAGGGATCCAAGAGCAGGCCCTTCGATAAAGACACCAAAGCATCGTCGAGCGCCATGCCCCTTCCTCCTACTCAGGACCAGGAATCCTGGCCAACACCAGAGACTGCAGTGGATGAGGACCGTAAGAAGGCCCAAGAGAAGGGCGAGAAGGAGCGCAAGGACAGCGCACCCAACGCTGCTTCGGGCAAACAAGAGTGGGTGAAAGTCCCATACACGCCGTCTGTAGTTTTCAACACACCGCTGCCCAACGCCGCAGGCTCGCGTAGGGGTGGTAGACCTGGAGGTCGCGGAGGTGCACAATCCGGTGGCAGACCTGCCGGCTTTGGTGCGAACGGTGTTGCGCAACCTGAGAAGGATGCATCGACAGCAGAGACAGTGTCTAACGGCGAGCCCAAGCGGGAAGTCAACGGCGTCGTTGGAGACGCTTCTCCCAAGTCCAAGCGTAATGGCAGTGCTGCATCACCGGTTTTGAAGGAACAATCACCAGCAGTCAACGGCGAGAAGTCCCTCAAGGGACCTGGGGCTGCACCTTTTGAGCCTGAAGCGCCCAAGAGGACCTCCACTGTGACAGATACGTCCAACCAGAATGGTACTTTTACTCGTCAGTACCCCAACAGGCCTGGCAAGGGCCGAAGGGGTGACTTTGCTGGCTCCGAGCGAAGAAGGGAAGGTGATGCGTCTCCTTCCAAGGAGGCTAATGGAGCCGCCGCTCATGCCGACGGCGCAGGCGGGAACGAGCGACGACCGTTTGACGGACCAAACGGTGTCCACCCCAAGCAGAGCCGCTACAACAACTCGTACGCTGGCGGACGGGATAGGCCGCGTGGTGGTGGCCGAGGTGGACGGGGTGGTTTCGCCAACGGTCATCAGTTCACCAACGGACACGCTCAGCCGATATCTGGCAGTGGATCGTTTTCCCTGGGCCCAAGGTCGCCCACCACTTTCAACCCTGAGAACAACGCTTTCTTCTCGCCGACTCAGGGCAAATTCAGTCGCGGCGGTCACCGATCACAGTCTGTTGCCGAGTCCTACCGCTACCCTCCTTTCCAGGGCGCTCCTCAGCTGGCTCCTCAGTACAACATGTACGACTACAACATGATGCAACCTATGAATGCTGTGCCTTACAACCCTTACGGTGTTGATCAGTTCGCCCTTTTCCAGATGATCACAACTCAAGTGTAGGTGGTAGCGTGTTTCTATTTCCAAACAGTGCTAACACTTTTTAGTGAATACTACTTCTCAGTTGACAACCTGTTGAAGGACATGTACCTCCGCAGACACATGGACTCTCAAGGCTTCGTGTCCCTTGACTTCATCGCCGCATTCAACCGCATTAAGCACCTTACTACCGATGTGGAGCTTCTCAAGCTTGTGTGTCAGCAGTCCAGCCACGTCCAGTACCGCACTGGCGAGGATGGCCGTGATAGGCTCCGTCGTCGTGAAGGTTGGGAGCAGTGGGTCCTGACCATGGCTGATCGGGACGAGTCCGCCCAAAACGAGGGCCCAAAGGAACTTCACAACCCTCCAGTCCCCAACCCTGCTGGCTTTGACCAGTCAAACCCTCCCCAGTATCCCACTATGCACACCGGATACGGTAACGATGTGTCGTACCCGCAGAACAACCCCTTTGTCCCGAGTGCCGCTCAGGATGATGCTGCGGCGCCCACTGAGGAGTTGACCAACGGCACAACACCAGAAGGACCTAACGGCGCGGCCGTACCGAACGGTCAACCGGTCGAGGAGTCGACAAAGGCTGTGAGTGCAGAACCCGATTCATTTTCTGACGCGCAATTGGAAGGCTTGACAGTCATTGTTCGCAAGCAAAACAAGTCATTACCAGCGTTACGTCCTTCCGCTTCACGAACATTTTCTAATGGTTCCCTCGATAGTAAAAATGGCGGTGTAGATGAACTGGACGGTGCGCTCAAACGCGGCTCTGGCCGCAACGGCGCCGTGCGTCCACACGATAGGTAAGTCTACTCACAGACAAGAGCTCTAGTCTTTTTGGCTAACGCATTGAGCAGTACTGAGTGCGATCCTCGTCAAAGCCTCGGAAGTGGCGCAGAACCTGCTGCACTTCCTGTTCAACTCTACTGGGTCAAGGGTCAAGAAGACCCCATTGATTCTATTCCTTCCGATATCACACACGAATCCTACTTTCAACTCCGATCAAAAGCGCTCCAGCAGCGTCTAAATACCCCTTTTGGTTCAACTTGTCACGACATGGACGTTCTCTACCAGTTTTGGTCACATTTTCTGATTCGAAACTTCAACACCCGAATGTATGACGAGTTCCGTCATCTTGCTTTCGAAGATGTTCGTTACAACATGACTGATGTTGGTCTTTTGAATTTAGTCAAGCTTTACAGTCAGTCTCTGTTATCACCTCAAAACATCGTTCGACACCGTGTGGTTCGCGACTACGTTGCTATGGTCGAGTCGGAGGACGAGGTCTACTGCCCAGCTCTCGAGCAACTACGATCAGATCTCGGCAACGAATCTCTCCATTCTGGTAGCCGGCAGCGCTTACAACGGTTGCTGGACGAGGGCCTCATGGCTTTGCTCGAGTCCTGAATCCGAGAGCCTTTCATTGTGCGGCGTTGTTATCATGGATCTCTTTTCGATCTTCGGTTTTGTTGCCCTTAATACCATTCGGGGCATTTACTAGGGCGTTCTACGCATTTCCACAAAAAAGTTTGTGCTTCGGCGTTAGTACATGGCTGGCGGTCATTCACCTTTCCAATAGAAGTTTTGCGCATATCCCGGATCCCTTCAAACGTTCACACGACATGATTTCCATACTCGAGATACCTTTGGCATCCAGGAGTTTGACTTCCTTCCATCTTCGAAATCGGGGATTAGGAGGAGCAACGGTAGTGAATGGGCGGGCGTCTTCTTGCATTTCAATTCAACGTACACAGACCCATTTCTCCTCTCCACTGCGTCTCAGCATAGCGGCATCCGGATCTGTTTTCTGATTATCTGATGTCTAGGCCCGAAAGTACATATCAAGTGGCGGGCATGGTGAAGCCTGTGTCGACATGGCTTTGGCTTGTAAAGTACGAAAATTAAGGTTGATTGTGTTTTCTTGCAAATACGACCTCTTGCACAGATGGTTTTTGACACGTAAAAAAATCCAGTACCTAAGCCGAGTGCACTAATTACAATGAACCGTAGAGTCAACAGCTGGTAAAGGCGATCGTCATCACGGTCGGAAGATCCAGGGTCCAAACTCCGAGGTGGCGAATCGCTGCGCCTCATAACTAACTACCTTTCCCCACACCATGTCACCGTCACTCTCCCCATCCAGGAACTGGTCACACATTGCACCATGCCACCGGCCGCGGTGCATCTACATAGACTGGTGGTCAAGAACGCGAAAGCGTTCAAGTAAGTCGTATTCCGTGACCTTGTCGACGACGATCCACTGACATGTGATTACAGGGCTGCCTGGCGACATGCTGCGAAGCTCGTACAGAACCAGCTACCTGCAGGCTCACGTCCTACACAAGCACAACTCCAACCGATCCTCGCTCGAAACACTCCTACACACCCTATCCACCGCATTGCGTACCTGAAGCAGAGCAAGGGCCGCTGGTATACCACTCACAGTAACATCTCGGCTGCCGTACGACGGTTTACCACTGCCGCGTCTCGTTCTTCCGGTGTTAAGTTTGACAAGTCATCTTTCCCAAAGTCGCGCATCGGTACAATTGTCAACGCTCAAGCTGGTCGCGCACCTTTCGCCTCGACTCTTCGCCCCAACTTGACTGGAGGTACGCTTGGCCGTACAGCTGGGGGATACGGCTGGGGCTCTGGTAGAGCTGGAGGTGCCAGGTACTTCTCGCACGGCCCAGCAGCACCTGCGCAAGTCATCAACAATGTCTCTCAGGCCGTCCGGGCTTTTTTGATCTCTGGTCAGAAGGCACAGTTTGATGGTATCGATCCGCACAGGGGCGAGAAGCGCTTCAAGTCTGTCAGTGCCTTACAAGACCAAGTCAACCGCACCCTCAACAAGGTTCCCAAGGCTACGCCTGGCTCATACGTTAGCTTCAACATCAACCCCACCGTCACCGCTCTTACCCCTCTGAAGGCTGTCAAGGGTTTCACTACATCGCAAGAGAAGGATTCACTGAAGGCTGAGGGTCTCCTAGACATTCTATCCGTCGATTTCACTCGTGCGGTCAAGGAGCTTGCTGCAGTTTTGAAAGACCTACAGAGACTGGCGGAGTTGGGCGATCTACCCATCACATACGAAGACTCCACTCTGAAAATACACTTTCCTGGTTGCGACCGCGATACTGTTGAAACGATTTGCAGCGATTTCGAAGTACAGCGTGGAGTGGTACACCAAGATGAGGACTTTGACGCATTTGTTGGCACGGAGATCGCTCTACTATTCCCCTTTGCTTCAAGCAGGACGCCTTCTGAATGTTCATTCTTCGACAAGCCAGTGACCGGTCGGCAGTATGTTCAACCAATCGACTGGGAGCAGATGCTCTCACCCTCTGTCCTCAGCTCAGATGCATACTCGACACACTCGGAGGATGGTTTTGACGAGTGCCTCGACATTGAAGAAGACACCAACCCATGGCTATCATCCTCTTCGCCGTCAGGATACGACTCTCTGCACACTAGCGAGGCTGAAGAGGTCAATCACAATGCGCCACTTGAATACCAGGGTATTGAGGGCATGTACCGGTTCATGTCACATTGCGAGACTAGTGTGCGATAGAACGGAGAAGACGGGCGTTACAACGGAATGATACCACTTGGCTTTAAATTGACGATCGATGTTCCCTACGTGGAAGAACTGTAGACATTCTCTACCTTTCCTAGCTTTACTGCAAATAAATCAATTACTTCCCACCATCACTGCCCTCTACAAAACCCACAACCCCCAAACGCCTTGTTGCGCGACTACACCTGAGTAACCCCATCGTTGTACCCGCTAGAGCTCAACTGCAAGTCGCGCTGTTCTACATCCCACCAATCGCCTACTAAACCCAACGACGCGCTTAGCCCTGGCCCTATTCCCACCCCCGCGAGATTTGGTACCGAGCCCGTCACGTAAAAACTTCCCTTATACCCGCCACTAGCGCCATCATGTTCCTCCACTCTTCTGCCCATCCACTCTTGCTCCGTACTCCTGCTTCCCCTCCTACCTATCTATCTGGGCGACCATGGATTTGCACGAAAAGAGCTGGAGAGTGCTGTGAATTTCCACCAGCAACAACACTTTGGTTTCGGTTTTCTAAGACGGCGAGGCGAGTGTTGAGAGTTGTTTGCGTGCGTTTATTCCCGGTACAGACTACGACAATTGTATCCGAGGTTAAGACAAGTACTATCTATGACGAGTCATCATCGCCATTCACAAGCAGTAGGTGGTGTTGAGATGAATTCATCGCAAGAAGAAAGAGGGATGGGGAATGTGGGGAGCGAGAAGAGCTATGGTAATGGGGTGGCAGATGCAGATAGGTCGAGTGCAGCAAGTGTTGGAAAAGAGGCGGGAGGTATGCAGAGACAGGGACGGGAACAGGAGCAGATTGAAGGCACGGGAGCGGCCGAGGAGGCTGTGATGGAAGAAGAGAAGAAAGTAGATGTCCCGCCGAATGGAGGGTATGGATGGGTTTGTGTGGCGGCGTGTGCTACTATCAATGCGTATGTATTCCTTTCTTCTATCTTTCTTTTTTTTTTTTCAAAAAATTATTGTATGCTTACACTGCACAGCCACACATGGGGTCTCAACTCAGCCTACGCCGTATTCCTCGCCTACTACCTCGCCAACGACGTCTTCCCAGGCGCGTCCCACCTCTCCTACGCCTTCATCGGTGGTCTCTCTATCAGCCAAGCCCTCATTGTATCTCCCATTGCAACACTCACCACGCGTCTCTTCGGCACGCGTACCACGCTTCTCATCGGCGTGGGACTGGAAACCATTTCCTTCATCGGCGCCAGCTTCGCTTCCTCCATCTGGCACCTCTTCCTCTCCCAGGGCCTGTGCTTTGGATACGGCATGGGTTTCCTGTTCGTGGGCAGCGTAGGCATCAGCGCGCAGTGGTTCACCACACGGCGATCGCTCGCAAATGGGATTGCGGCTGCGGGCTCAGGGCTTGGAGGTCTGATTTACTCACTTGGAGCGCAGAGCATGATCAAGAATATTGGGCTACCCTGGGCATTCCGGATCTTGGCTATAATTGCCTTTGTTGTCAACACGACTTGTGCACTCATTATCCGCGACAGGAATAAGCAGATTGGCAGCAGTCAGTTGAGCTTCGATTACAGGCTGTTCAAGAAACCGCAGTTCTTGGGTTTGATGGTGTTTGGCTTCCTGAGCATGCTAGCCTATGTAGTGCTGCTGTTCTCGCTGCCAAACTACGCAAGGACAGTGGGCATGACAGCGAAGCAGGGAAGTATTGTGGGCGCGGTGCTGAATCTGGGACAAGCGATGGGGCGGCCGCCAATTGGGTATTTTTCCGACTCGTTTGGACGACTGAACATGGCGAGCACGATGACGTTTCTTGCCGGGCTATTCTCGCTGGTCATCTGGATGTTTGCAAAGTCGTTTGGTGTGCTGGTGTTCTTCGCCATTATCGGAGGGTCAGTCGCAGGCACATTCTGGGCCGTTGCAGCGCCCGTCACGACAGAGATCATGGGACTGGTAGACTTGCCCAGCGCGTTGAGTCTGACATGGTTGGTGTTGGTGCTACCTACAACCTTCTCTGAGCCTATTGGACTGGAGATTGTCGCATACAACGGAGGCAGCTATACCGGCGCAATCTTGTTTACAGGGTGGATGTACATTGCTGCTGCGTGCGTGCTTTGGGGCGTCAGGGCGTGGAAGATTGGAGACGTCGAAGAGAAGGCTGCGATTGCAGGAAAGAGCGCGTCTGATGTAGACCCTGTTGCAGCTGCGAGTAGGGATGCTGGAGCTGTGCCAGAAGGCTTCAGGAAGACGCCCTTCCTTAAGCGAATAGTCATGTGGCAGAGGGTGTAGATGTTCCGTCAGCGTGTCTAGCATAATACTCAATCAGCTGCCTTGCTTCGGTTTATGTCTCTTCACTTGCATTATCTAGTGCAGCACTGTCTCATTCATTTTTGGGACCCATGTTCGGCGGCGCTAGCTCCCGCCCGCTAGCCGAGTCCCCTTTTTCCACGTCGCGCTGCCATGCCAGACGCGTAAAGTGGTCGACGTGAAACACACATCGACGCAACTGTTTGTTGTTTTGTTGTTGGTGTTGCGGTTGCCACCCACAGCTGCATATCAGGGTGCATGGCTCGCTGACGGCTGCAACGACGGTGACAGGTTTCAGATGCTGCTTGACAGCGCACAGTCATTGGACGAGCTCGCTTGCACAGTGTCGACGGCCGTGCTCTGGGTGGTGGCAGGTGCAATTACTGTTAGGAAATGAAGAACGCCATGGCAGGGTGGGCAGATGCGTCGGTGCACACAACAACCATGTGTGGAGCAGGCAGTGAGTGTCAAGTCAACCAAGCGACGACAGGACCGCAGCGCTGCAGCACAGCAGAAGGCCCATTCCGCGGCTGTACTCGTGTGCAAGATGCAACGGCTCGAACGAGGAGCGGCTGCATGCGTTGTACAAAGAACACGCTACGTGTGTGACGTCCCCCAGTGGGCTGTCCAGCGTGTCAGGGGCGCGTCGATTGGTGCGTGCAGGCCAATCGGCGGCGGGCTGCAGCTACTCCCAGACTCTAGCTTGGGCCAGCTCGGCCAGCTCCCCTAAATTCTCGACGACGTGTTGCAGGGCTGCTTGCACACTTCGCATCTGCACAGAGAACTGCCAGTCCCATCTGCTGCTGCTGCTGCTGCTACCGCGCCGCAAGAGGATGTGTGCTCGTCCTGCTGCTTCGACATCAGTGCTCTTCTCCACCCTCATGCCGCTCCTTTAGCCGTGCGCAGTCGGCTTCCCTTTTGTACATAATTATACCCACTGGCTTCTTTGTATTGGCCTGCATTGCACTGAGCTGCATTGCACTGCACGGAACTGCGCTGAACTGCACGGAACTGCATTGCACCCTCGCACCCTCGACCGCCGAGTTGGATGCCCCCTCGACGCGACTCAGCGCCCTCGCCTGCGTTGCCCTCGTCACCGCCCGTCGCTGCAGCACAGCACCCGGGCGAAGCACACGACCCATCTGAAGAGCGCAGCGTAGTGTCGCCCGCGCAGACGCTGTGGACCGCCCTGTCGCCCACCCTCACCCTCGCCAACTCGAGCCCTGAGCTGCCCACGCTCCCCACCCTGTCTGCACTGGGCCGCATACCGCGCACGCCCTCGACAGTCGCGAGAAACGATCGCCCGGACGACACGTCCTTCTACACGGCCAGCTGGGGCAGTCCGTACCGACACCCACCCCCCGTCTTCAATCCACACCGCCAGGCCTCGACCAACTTCGGCAGCGACGACCTCGACGAGGCCTCTTCGGCTCTCCAGTTTGGCCTGGGGCATCTGCTCCCGCCGCGTCTCGAAGTAGAGGACGACGCGCCAGACCGCTTCAACCTCGACCATCTCATCCCGCGACTGGAACCAGACGGCTCGCCGAACCAGTTCACCCTCGAGCACCTGATCCAGTCCCGTCTGCCGCGCTCAGAGACGCCGACGAGGGAGTCTGCATCGTCTGGCTTCACACCACGGGCGTCTGATAAGAACCCAACCTCGGAAGAGTGGGTACGGTCTTTTTTGGAGGAGCGCTGGAACCGGGAGAAGAACAAGTGGAAGAGCGACATCAGCTTCGACCTCGATTCAGACTCGCAGTCAGACCAGGATCAGGATTTCCTCCTCCCTGCGCCGCCGAAAAGAGGCCACAAGGACAGGAACAACAACAAGACGCTGAATCAGCAGGACTTCTGGCGCCACATCAGCAAGGATCAGAAAGAAGCGCTTGGGAGAATGATGGCCTCCAGATACGCCGAAGCCGAGCCTACCTCGCACCCACGAGAGACTGCAAGCTCTGATGCACCACCTGCGCAGCACCCGCCGCGCACGTCGAGCGCACGCAACCTGTTTGCGTCGCCAATCGCCCCTCAAGATGCCACTCCCTCGCCTTCGCCAAAGCCGGTAGAGCGGACGCCGAACAAGCCTCCGACCCCAATTGAGCCCACGCGAACGCCAATTCCACGTACTCGCAAGAAGATCATGGTCAAGGGCAAAGGCTGCATCATCTCGATTCCGCACGACATACCGAGGGGCACACATGGCTACCCACCGAAACCAATGAGTCCTGCCGCTGTAGAGGCGAAGATGCAGAACCTGCAGCGCCTAGGCTACAACACACACGGCTTTGGGCACTGGAGTGGGGTGGATGTTGGAGACCAGCAGGCGCACAACCGAGAGATATGGCCAACAGAAGACGACGTGCGAACCGAGCGGGCAAGCTCTGGGTCGAATTACAAGGTTTTTGTGCCGAAAAAGATTCAATGGGATAACTATGTCAACTCGCTCATGGAGGCGAAGCTGGCAGCGTTGGGAGTGAGCTTGGGTGGAGACGAGGCACCACCGACAATGTCGCGACAGGTATCTGGACAACATCCTGGTCTGCCTTTCTCCCCGCCACTACCGACTCCTTCTGGGGGCAGTCATCGTGGGAGGCAAGGGAGCGTTGTTTCCGGACCTTTCCCGTTTGGACCATCGCCAGGCCACATGTCTCGTCAATCCATCGCATCTCCAGGTGCATTCGCGAACGTCCGGCCGAGCATGCACATGCACCGCCACTCAACCTTTGCATCTCCTGCAAACTTCGCTCACCATGCCATGTCTCCTTCTGGAACATGGTCTCCTGGTGGTTATTTCGGTTCTCAAGATGGACGTGGAGGTTCGCCTGCCCTTCCTGCTCTGCCGCTGAGCAGGCCTGATTTAGCTGGTCTTGTGTCGCCGCACTCTCCGTTCGGCAGGAGAGCGAGTCAGCAATTTCCGCCTTCTCCTCTGGCGCAAGACGACCTTATGGTTCAGATGCAGATGCAGCAACAGCAGGTGCAAGCCCAGATGTTCCAACAGCAACAATCGCAGCTTATGGGACTACGACCATCGTCGACACTTGCAGAGGTCCCTGAGGATGAATCTGAGGAAGAGGCGCTGCCTCCTTTGAACAATGTGACCAAGCGTGCTCCGGAGATTGCCCATCCAACTCCTCGCAACCATCGTCACAATCTTAGCGAGAACATGGAGCGCGAGGCTGCTGATGCTGAGTACCATTTGGAAGAGGCAATCGACAAGCAGTTTGCTGAAGGAGGTGACTTCAACACCGAACCTGAGATCACTGCACAGCGCAACACTGTGACTAACTCTGCATGGGAGAACTCTCGCCCTGTCTTGCATCAGCCACAACCACACAACAGAGCGCACTCACTTACCAAGTCTCAGCAACAAGTGCCATTTGCGTTCCCTGCACAGCAATCACAGAATCCCCGCGACGATAGCAATGGAGCCAGGACAAACATGTCGGAGAACACGAACCCTAGCCTGGAAGATGGCGAGATTCGCTCCAACCACCACTCACAGGCACCTTCGCAAGTCAGCAACCCTTGGAAGGACTCTAAGTTCGCATACAGTAAGCCTGCTTCAGCTACACACAGCAAGCATGCCTCCAAATCGTCACTCTCCAAGCTCAATGTTGAAGCTAAGGAATTCAAGTTTAATCCAGCTGCTTCATTCAACCCTGGGTCAACTTCAAACAGTAATCCCAGCATTGACGGACTGTCAAGCTTCAATGTCACCGCACCTGCATTCAAGCCGGATGCTGCTGCTTTCAAGCCCTCTGCTCCCGCATTCAGGCCTGTGGTAGACGCCTCTGTCTTCAAGCCTACTGAGCCTAGGCCTAGCGTAGAACCACATGAGCCCAAGCCTGCTGCTTCAACTGCTTCTACTTTCCCATCCAGCGGCTTTGACTTCTCCAGCCCCCCTGCGTTCAAGCCTGATGCTCCAGCCTTTAACCCTGGAGGTGTATCATCTTTCAATCCCGAGAAGTCAGCACTCGCGCCAACGAGTTACTCTTCAAAAATCTTTGGCAATGTCAACATCTCAGCTAACGACATCATTAAGCCAGCCACACGATCCAAGGCTGTTGCCATTGTACGTCCAGACACTGCACGCGAGTCATCGCCAGAAACAGTCAAAGAGACCGAAGATCGTGAAGACTCTGAAGGACGCCCTATGCAGTCTGAAGGCCGCGAGAAGCGTGCTCGACGTGTTCGCGCTGATGGCGACGATGTGCCAAAGTTTGCTCTCCAACCTATCCTTGCCTCGCAGCCGCTAGCAGAGCCCGGGCCGATCTTCGATGAGAAGGCAGAACTACAAGAAGAATCCGCAGAAGACAAGGAGAACCGTTCACCTGACGGTAGGACAACCAAGTCGAAGTCAAGGAGTCCGGAGCGCATCGAACATGCCGTCGAGACCAAGCAGCCGGTCGAACAGGCCGCAGCAGCGCCCATTGCCGCCCCCGAGACTGAAACCGAACCAGTTGCAGATCCAGCCAAGAAGCACGCACACAAGAAGAGTTCGCTGTCTGCTGCTGCCAAGCCTTTCGAGTTCAAGCCTTCGTATGGTACCGCCGGCTACGACTTCGGATTCCACGTCACGAAGCCATCTAGGGCTGAAGACTTTGATGACAAGCCTCAGATTTCTCCACCGAGATATGCCAGCAGAAGCCCAGCGACGACGTTCCGACCTAGCGACGACGGCTCGTTCAAGACAGCTCTTGGTCGTGCATACCCTGAGAGCGAAAGCGTTGACTTTGATCCATCCTTCAACGACATCGATGCTGTTATGAAGCAGATGGATGAAGGAGGTTCAGACTTTGGTGTTGAGCGCGACGACGACAATTCGTGGGATCAGTCCTCTCCCCAAAGGACACCTCACGAATTTGACCGCTTCAATCTGCGACCTAATGTCACTATGCGTAGCGATGCACCAAGTCCCAGCCCTCGCAGACTCTACGGGAACATGCAAGGGTCTGCGACGTCGCTACAGAACCCCTTCGATGACGAGCGTGCAGCTCTCATCTCTACTTCTTCTGTACATCGCCTTAACCACGCTGAAGACCTACCCGTAAGCGACTGGGATGACATCCTCACTGAAGGAGAGGAGAAGGTTGCAATGCGTAGCTCATTCTTCGATAAGCGAGTCGACGATCTGATGGGCCGCCTTCTGCAGAACCGCCTCGGCCCACTAGAGCAGACCCTGCAGGGTGTGCAGAATGCGCTCACGATGATGTCGCAACGTCCATCACGTGGTCGCCGCAGCATGTCAACTGCCGGACTGGACAGCGATGCAGACGACGAAGACGACGACATTGGCACCGACACTCATTACCGCAATCGATCTCCAAGGAAGGATAGGAGGCTGGAGAAAATCCGTTCGGTCGTCCGCGACGCGCTGGAGTCGCACCAGGCACAGGCCATTTCCATGCCAGTCCCTGCGTCCGAACCAGTGGGACCTGAGAAGATCCGCGAAATCCTCACTGACGTTCTTGTGTCACACCAGCCACCGGCGGAGCCTGTCGAACATGTCTCTACTGAGCAAATCCGCGCCATTGTCGAAGCGGCGATCGCATCAAACAAGCCTTCGGTGCCAGAAACTGCTGTGGAGACCATCAAACCGGAAGATATCAAATCAATGCTTGCGGAGACCTTTGCGCTGTATGGACCTCAGCCTACTGAGCCTATCAGAACGGATGACGTTCGTTCGATCGTGATGGAAGCATTTGCGTCGCACGTTCCTCAGGCGGCGCCTGCTGCAGAGCCACTCTCGCCAGAGACAATCCGCTCGATCATTGCAGAGACTCTCACATCGCATCAAGTTCCAGGCCCTATTCCATCTATCGTCGAGCCCATGCAGCCTGATACGATCCGCTCCATTGTTACCGAAGCCTTGGCATCCCAGAAATCAAGTGCATTGGAGGCCCCTATCGACATACCTCAGCCTCAATTCGACATTTCCGAGATTTATCAGATTGTTGGAAGTTTGAAGGCATCCATTGCGCAAACTACAAGTAACCATTTGCAAGCTGACGATGTTCGCGAGCTGGTTGACGATGCTTTCAAGCGCCAAAGCATGGAAGTAGCCAAGCGTGAGGAGTCGGAGGCCATTCTCAAGCGAGATGCTCGCATTGCTGAGCTTGAAAGCATGGTCGAGGACAGCACTCTCCGTCATGAGGCAGAAGAGGAGGCACGTACCGCGCTCGAGAACCGTGAGGCGGATACAGCACGCCTGCTCAAGGTCACTGAGGAGGAGCTCACTCTACTTCAAGCGGCCGCTAAGGACGACGAAATTAGGATCCGTGCCTTGACCGAGGAGCGTGATGTCATTCGCCGCAGCCTGAATGCATATCAAACCGATGGTGACGAGGTCCGCGATAAGCTTGCAAACATGGAGGCCGAGAACGAAGAACTTAAGATGAAGAACATTGCACTTGAAACTTCTGAGGAGGATTTCAAGAAGAAGCTTGAAGTCGTCACCTCTGAGAACGAGGCACTCACATTCACGTTGGAAGAGCACCGTATTTCGGCGAACAAATGGCGTGGCGATATCCAAGACGCCACTCAGGAGAATGAGAAGCTGCGAGCAGCTATCGACCAAGCCCGCTACCAAGTCGAGGAAGCTACACGCGTTCGTGAGTCGATGCGTAGCAAGTTCGAGAAACTCCAGCAGGATATGGTTCTTGCATCTCAGCAGATCGCTGCTGAACGCTCCCAATGGCAGAAGAACGAACAGGCATCTCTTGAGAAGTACGAGGTCCTCAGTGCACGTATTGAAGCTGAGGGACGAACACGCGAGCGCCTTGAAAGAGAGCTTGAAAGGCTCGAGACGCAAGAGGGCGAAGGCATGAAGTTGAGAATCCACTTCGAGCAATCCCAGAAGCACAACGCCAGACTCGAGGAGACGGTTGAGCAGCTGAGGAGGGAGTCAATGGAGCACCAGAACAATGCTGCCAGGTACGAGCGCGACGTGCGGGAGGCAAGAGAGGCCGCTCACGTTGAGATTCGACGTACTCGCGTGCTTATGGAGGCCGACCTCGACGCAGCTAACAATCAAGTCAACGTTGTTCGTCACAATCTCGAGAGCGAGGTTTCTCGTGTGCGCTCTGAGCTCGATGGCGTGCGCATGGAGGCCGAGACTGCTAGAGAGAAGCATGAGCTTGAACTGGAAGCAGCATCTGATGCTACAAAGCAGGCTGTAGAGGAGGCTGTCCAGAAGAACAAGCGGGCTCTGCACGAGCAGCAGCAGGCTTTCGAGCGCGGCTTCGAGCGTCTCAAGCAGGAGCACACACGTGCACTTGAGTTTTCTCGCGAAGACAAGCAGCGTGCTGATGCTTTCCACAACGATAAACTTGCCTTGGCCGACTCTAAGCTCGACCACTTCAAGGACAAGATTGCACTTCTCGAAGAGAAGCTCGTCGTTGCTAAGGAAGCTGCTAGTGCCGCCGCCGCTGCCGCTGCGAAGTCACCCACGACTACCTCATCGACTCTCGGTAGTCACGAGAAGATTTCACCTCAAGCACTGCGCGAGTCCATTTCTGTCCTGCAGGAGCAACTCCAGGAGCGTGAGTCGCGCATCGAGTCTCTTGAGCAGAAGCTCGATGAAGTCGACAACGATGCGCCTGCCAAATTGAAGGAGCGCGATACCGAGATTACCTGGCTTCGTGAGCTCCTCGGTGTGCGGGTCGACGATATCAACGACCTCATCAACGCTCTCGCTCAGCCAACGTTTGATCGGGAAACCGTTCGTGACGCAGCGATTCGCATCCGCACCAACCTACAGATGGAGCAGTCCGAGAAGGAGCGCCTCATCTCCGGCGTTCCAAACACCTTTCCAACTCTGGCTACCCTCTCCAATTTTGCCTCCCCCAAAGCCGTCCAAGTCGCAGCTGCCTTTGGTAACTGGCGCAAAGGCCGTCAAAACGCGGCGTCCGCGCTCGCCGGTCCATCAGCCAGTGCCTCGCGCAACCAAACCCCCTCCCGACCCGCTCCTCACTCCGCCCAGTCCTTCCTCTCTGGTCTTATGACTCCGCCAACGTCCAACATGCGCCGCACACCTGATGTCTCATCGTCAACCAAACCCAAGGACCTGCGCTCAGCTTCGATCAGCTCGCGCGGCTCGACATCAACAGAACAGGGCTTCCCCGCGCTAGGAAAGCAAGTCGCTGCACCCCGCACCCCGCCGCTGTTGCGCAAGACAAGCTACGATCGCGACGCAGAGGTCGAGGAGTTTGGCGAAGGAGGATTTTACGACGACGATAGCACAGTCGACGGTGGGGAAGTGACACCCATTGCGTTGAACTTTGGGCAGGAGCTGAGAGGCCGAAGAGACCGTGACTAAATCTGTTCTTAGATCTCATTTACAGTACGTACATAGGCTGTGTGTTTCACACAGCATCCTTGGTTTCCTTTGTTCATGCGTTGCTTAGCTCCACGGAGCATCCTTTCGCTACTACGCTGGTCTTTTCCTGTACCTAATACTTGACGTGTCCTTTCCCCTGTTGTTTGTCTACTTGTAATCTCGCCCTCCTGGACTGGATCTTAGCGCATCGCATTGTATTGCATTGCTTGCGGAAAGTGGTTGGTTGGTTGGTTGGTTAGTCAGATATACCCCCCAAAGACTGATTCGATGCGGTTGTTGGATTAGAACATGTTATTACCATCTACATCTAAATTGTATACATACTCGTACTCATACACTCGTCCGCATTCGTATCTCTAGTTTTGTTGGTGAGGTTGGTGGGTACTGGTTGTTGAATGATGTAGATGCAACAAAGCAGAGTGGTGTTGGCTAGACTATGCTGTGCTAATGGTATTGGGATACTATGCTCAGCTTAGTCGTTATCTTGCGTTGAAGGTGTATGATTATCAGATCTTTGCCCACTGTGTGTGTTTCTAATTGACTTGTCTGTTCGCAGCCAATCTGCTTGATTCAAATCATGTACATCCTACAGTCTATACTCTACAGTAAAGAAACAAGAAACTAATGATATGACACCCAACCCCCATCCACGAACCACTCACTGCCCCATCTGCGTGTGCTCTAAAAGCGGTCCTGAGGGCCCTGGACTCATTTCTTTATGGTCGTGATCGCGGTGACAAGGACTTATCGTGTCTAGAGCAACGGTGAAGTGTGTGATGGGTAAGACTCTATCCATAAGCACCGAGACGGTGACGCACCAACACTCAATTGCCAATCCGATGCTTTGTACGTCATGGTTTAGACACAATTAGAACGCAAAGTCTAGATTCAAAGTCTGCAAACGCGTATGGTCTGACAGATTTGCGTTGGGATACGACTCGCGCGAGTCGATGGTTGTTTTGATATCGTTCGAACTGAATCAAGCCAAGCTTGTCGCAACAAAACCTCCGCTCTTCTCATCGAGTATGAATGTAAGAGCAGGTCCGCATTGTACCATCTTGTCCTGGGGCTTGTGAGAAGCTGATTGTGGCTTTGTTTATACGTGGACCATTACCGAGAAACGCCTGACAACGTAGACCGTCTTGGATATGGTCTTCTTTAGAGCTCGCTGTAAACTGTGTAGAGCCAATCATAACTGTGCAAATATTTCAGCCTCGATATCAAGCTCATACGGCGAGCTGATCGTCACAGAGCAGCCCGCTTTTACCAATGCGTCATACGCAGGTTTGAAGACGCGAAGCTCGTTAGTCAACGTCGCCGCTTCCACTGGGACGTCTCCAAAATCTCCAAGAATCTTGCCAATGACTAGCTTTACTGGTATCGGGATTGGGAAATTGTAATTAGCAAGATCCAGGAATGATCGCTCGACATCTTTATCAGAGTACTCGTTCGGATACCACTCAATGTCTAATGCCTTGATGCAATCTGCAGGTTTGAAGTTACTCCTTAAAGGATTTGCAGCCAGGAATTTGTGAACGTGTCCCGCGCTGACTGTGACATGAAGATTCGTTTTGAAGGCCTTTTTGTAGATACTCAGGGCGAGTTCTTCTGCGACAGCTTCTCCCACATGGGCCGGCTGCACGTAAGCTGGCGCGCAGAACTCGGGCATTCGATAACTCCATGCATACTCACGGACGGAGCGCTTCGTCTGGCGCACCATGTCTTCGTCGTCCCAGAGGTAGGAATACACATGGTCGCGAAGCTCTCTCGGCAAAGCGGACAGGAACGCAGCTGTGAAGTTCTTTGAGATAGTTTGTGCATATATCGTGTATGCGTCTTCTTCTGTACTAGAACGAATGTGTTAGAAGCAGTTGCGTTGGAGGCGGTGTATTCACGTACGCCCTGGCGGCTTTCAGTGCAGTCTCGCAATTGTCGTACTCTTGCTTTAGCCTTTGAAGCCTGTAAATGTTAATCAATGTAGAAGACTCTTCTTGAGACACGTGTTACCTTATTTCCAGTTCTTTTGCAGTCTTCTTTGCATCTATAATCGTCTGTCTAGCTCTTTCTGTGGCTTCTCGCGCCCTACTGTATTGGTCGCGTCAGTGTGAGAAGTTACCCCGCATTCATTGCCCTCACTTTCCAAGCCCAATCAGTGCGTCTTCTGTGCAAGAACTCATAATAATGAACACTCTAATCGGTTTGATGGATGTATTGTTTTACGATGACAAGCTTGGGCCGTATTGCATCTAATTGGATGAAAGACTGGGTTATGCAGGTTGTGGAAAAGCCTCTGCGACTCTGCCTTGCTGATCGTACGGCGACTAGCCCCGCTTCTCGCTGTACCGCAACCATACCCGAGAGCACTCCTATTTCCATGATCATCGGTGCACATCCTGCAGTCCGCAACTTACTGTGTGACGATAGTTGCAGAGTGAGCGGCTAGCACACGAAAGAAATGTTCCCTGGTAGATGAACATGCGGGCAAGCTCGCACAACACCAGGAGTTTGCTGACTGCAGCATATAAAGTGACCTCTATATGGCTCAGATGTCATGGTATGAATCCCGTGTAGCCCCGCGATAAGTCTTAGCTGCCTCATTTGGCTATGCTGATGATGAGTGGCGACGAGTAAATCATGCAGCTGCCCCACCAGATTGACTGTATATCTTGGAGCGATGGTAGTCTTCAAGCAAGTAGAGTTAAACCTTCAACCCACTCAACATGGCTCTCGTATCTCCGGTCCTGGGGATAATACTTCTCGTGACTTCGTTAGTGTGTGTGGTATTTGTTTCGAAGCTTAACAGACCCAAGAAACTGCCACTGCCTCCAGGACCAAAAGGACTACCTCTAATAGGTAATATCAAAGATTTACCGCCGCCTGGTGAGAAACAATACCTACACTGGCTCAAGCAAAAAGACACGTATGGCCCCATCACTTCAGTTAGTGTCATGGGACAAACCATGATCATAATCCACGATAAGAAGATAGCTCTAGAGCTCATGGAGAAACGAGCGGCCATTCACTCTGGCAGACCATTCATGCAGTTTGGTAGTATGTGTGGTTGGGAAGAGCCACTTGGTCAACAACAGTACAATGCGTCCCTGAAGTCTCAGCGAAAATACCTCTTCCAGCAGATCGGATCAAAGAGTTCTGTATCGCAGTACTGGCCTATGCATGAAGGCGTCGTGGGAAGATTCCTGTGGCGTGCTAACAAAGACAATGGCCGGAACCTAGAGCAGCATCTGCAGACGTAAGTAATGTTTTTAGAGAAGCCGTGAAATTGGGCTCATATTGACATTCACCAGTGAGGCAGCCGAGTTAATCCTCAAGATGACATACGGCTACACAATCGAACCCTTTGGCTCAGATCCCCTCGTTGGTATAGTTGACGAGGCTGTGGCCCAATTTTCTCAGGCCTTTGTACCTGGGAAATGGGCCGTAGATATATTTCCAGCTCTAAGATACCTACCGGGATGGCTGCCAGGTACTGGATGGCAACAGACCGCGCGTTTGTGGAAGAAGACGATCACTGCTGTAATCAACATCCCGTTCGACTACGCCACAGCTCAGCAAAGCAACAACGAGGAGTTGTCTTTTGTCTCCAAAGCGCTCGCTCAGCGTAATGAGAAGATGGGAGGACCAAATCCGATTGATACTCAAATGATCAAACTTGCAGCAGTCTCACTGTATCTTGGAGGTGCCTAATACTTAACTTTCGTGAGACTTACGCATGCTGACAGTACATCAGGAGCAGACACAACAGTGTTCACCATGAAAGCCTTCTTCCTCGCCATGGCAATGCATCCCTCCGTCCAAGCAAAAGCCCATGCGGAGCTGGATGATCTCCTCGGTCCCAGCCCTTCCCGCCTCCCAGCCTTCACCGACCGCGCTCATCTCCCTTACATCTCGTTAATCGTCGAGGAAGCGCAGCGCTGGCACCCAATTACGCCTATGGGCGTGCCGCACGCTACCGACAAGGAAGACAATATTGCTGGGTACCGCATTCCCAAAGGATCGTACTTACTCCCTGCCATCTGGTGGTACACGCGTGATGAAACAGTGTACCATGACTCCGAGACATTCAAGCCGGAGAGATTCCAGGAGCCGTACAACGAGCCGTATGCTACCAACGTAACGTTTGGATTTGGGAGAAGACGTTGCCCTGGGCATTTGTTGGCAGATGCAAGTATGTTTGTTATTATGGCGCAAGCGCTTGCTGTTTTTGACATCAAACCGGATATTGACGAGAAAGGGAACGAGGTGCCGTTGAAGCATGACTTTCAGGAAGGTGTTCTCGGGAGGCCGACACCATTTGACATTAGACTTTTGCCAAAGAGCAAAGCACACGAGGATTTGATCAACGATGTTGTGGATCGGCATCCATGGGAAGCAAGTGGCGCTGAAGTCATTAGAAGGATGATGGCTGAAAGCCAGTGAACACCTGACGACTTGAGATCTTTCAATGGTTCGAGAACATGTAGAAGCGTGTTTTAGTGTATCACAGACTTGTAGTTAGTTGATTGATTTATAACTGTTCGTTTCATAAGTTTCACGCGAACCGATAACATGAACACATACAAAAACTTCTGTTCAGAAGATACGCTTGCAATGAAACAGCTGGCTCGTAGCCAACAAAGCTTAGCAAGATCTGCCTTCAAACACCGAATGTCCGTTGAGGGGCGTCCTGAACGCCGCTCCAATGCAAAATATACAAAGTTTCATATGTCCATGCTACAGCGACTTGTTGACAAGGGACTATACAGCCTACGGGTGTCCGTTGAGTCGTACCGCTGGTACAGTTTCGTTGCTTTCTTTGATGACTGGAATAGGCGGCGGATGAATAGGAAGTGTTGTGGCATGTGGCCCGTTCAGTTTGGTTTCTTCAGGTGCTTGCAAGCCTTGGCGAATGCTGAGCACACTGTCGACAATGACTGCGTCGATGCCTTCCTTTTCCTGCAACTGAGTTATGATAAGCTTAAATCCTTTGCAAAATGATGTACTTGTACTTACTCGAACGTTCTTAGGATCATTGTTCAGCACTCCGTAGGTCATGCATACCAGACCGTTTTCCTTGACCATTCTGATGAACCTTGGGCACATAACGAGCGGATCCGCCGCGCTCACAATGCCGAAGAGATTCCATCGACTAGCAAAACGAATTGCTTCTTGTAGACTAGCAGCACGCTTGTCGCCGACGTCCGAAGTACCCGCGTCGGTCAGGAAAAGCACCGGGATAGAAGGCTGTTTGAAGGATAGCATCAAACAAATATCCGGGTTGAAGGAAGAGAAGACAACCCTGCGTTTGTTGGAGTGATCATAGACGACTTGCAGAACAGTGTCGATGAAAGAGTTCAACTCCACAGCGTACTGGTCCATCTCTTCCTCTTCAGACTCATGGAGCATGGGGTACTTCATCTCAATGTTGAACCCTGTCGCAGCTGGAATGTCCTTACTCCTAAACATCCTCTCGAGCGTTGTGAAGTCGGACCCTATGGAGATGGCTCGACTATTGCCCTTGTAGCCCTTCTTGATATAATCACGGGTGTATTTCATACGCTCCTTGAGCTCGTCTTGGCGCTCTGTATGGATGTTGCGTTGAGTGGAGTTGTCGACTGAGTATGACCGCAACCTCGTAGGGTTCGGACGCTCATCTCCGCTGTGAGCACCGTTCATCGGCAGCACAGTTTCAGGAGATCCTGAACGAGAGATCCGCGGCTTCTGACCTTCGCCAATGTGTAAAAATTGATCCAAGGTGAGTGTGTGCACAGGAGCGTCGATACCCGTCTCACTAACCAAGAAGTCGTGGTAGATAACTGGTACAAGATCCTTGGTAAGTTGCACGTCAAACTCGACATATTCAGCTCCCAGATTCGCAGCTGAAATGAAAGATTGGATGGTGTTTTCGCCAAGCTGGAGTGTCCTCTGCTTGTCGGTGTTCTTTCCAAGACCACGATGACCGATGACCATAGTAGATGCCATTTTCTTCCAATATGTGTGCTCTTCCGTAATGGACATATTCGGGTGTTGAAACGGCGTAATTATCAGAAAGTTGAAGTTCACAGTGCCAATGACCTGTAGGGTCGAGGCTGCTACGATCGGAACCTTCACATCACCTTGTAACGGAATTCTTTTGGACCCAATGTGGGTTTTGATAGTGGATAGAAGGGCGACGCCTCGACCAACGATGCTGTCTTTCGAACCTGCATATGTTGGGCAAATGTCAAAAAGCAACTGCACTTTGCTAACGTCCTTGGTCATGAAAGTGATTGGCTCTGTAGCGATATCCTGGACAGGAAGATCAATCGGATAGGTCTCGCCGGTTGCACCAACGGCGGAAACAAAGACTGATAGAGCTGTATCAAGTTGGGTGGTATGTGCGTCAGCCATGGGAATGTCATCAAGTGCGACAGCCGGCACGTTCTTCCGCATGTCCATTGAGCCAAGACTCACTAGAATCATGGTCTCATTTGCAAGATATCGGTGTCCATAGCTTTTGACAGGGTCAGGTGCCTTCTGCGTGATTTGAGTATTCTCGCGAGCCATGTTTTTGGAGGTTTTCTCGTCAAGAGAAGATTGAGGCGGCGATCCAGCTCGCGCAATCCTTGTGTCTGCAGTTGCTTGTGGTGGCGAGTCCGTGTCAGGACCCAATTCCGCGAGATAGTGAGCAATCTTCATGTGACCTCGAAGCGCAGCTTGTTCTTTAGCTGTCCATCCAGAGTTGTCGAATCGTCGTAAATCTGCACCGGCACCAGCCAGGAGCTCAACAATAGGGAGATGCTTGTCAACGCAAGCATTGAATAAGGGGGTCCATGCAAAGGTGTTCTCAGGAATATCTACATCGATCTGGTTAATGCTAGATCCTTCCAACAACGCTTTGGCGCACCCGACGTGTCCATATTGTGCGGCAATATGTAACGCAGTCTCTCCTTGCTTGTTCTGATAATTGACATCGACTCCGGCGTCAACTAGGAGTTTGACGATGGTCACAAAATTCGACTTTGTGGCCAGAGCCAGCGCCTCTCCCGACTGGGAGATGGTCTTTCTTGAACTAAGCTTCTCTTTGCTCGATCCACGCCAATTCTCTGCCTCAAGAAGTGCCTTCGTGGTTAATGGGTGTCCGCCTTTGACACTCAGATGGAGTGGTGCGTCGCCCTCCTCATCTTGCCAGTACTGAGCGTCGATACCTTGGCTGACGTCGAATTGGCCCCAGTCTTGCATATGCTTGATGACCACTTGGCAAATGACAACGAAGCCATAACCGGCAGCATAGTGGAGGGGCAAACGACCAAAGGCATCGTGTGATTGGAGCGCTACGCGTTGACGCGGCTCCAACTGATCAAGCAGGTAAATGAGAAGGCGTACGGATTCGTCATTTTCGCTCAAAAGCTTCATAGACTCCTCTTCCGTAGTTGTGCACGGTCGCGGTTGTCGGTTTGGAGCTGTAGCTGGCACTATGAAGTTTCGCGCATCAAGCAAGCTTTGTGGAAGACGGGTCTCCCCGTCTAATGTCTCGCCAGTCTTCGAGCGACCGATGCTTATGACCAAACGGTGAACGACGTTACGCTTGTTGATATCATCTTCTTCCTCTAGGGTTAAGATGTCTTGCAATAGCCTTGAGATGCACGCCTTGGCCCGATAAGAAATGGAACGCTGCAGGAAGTTCAAGAGAACTTGCTGGAATGCCGCGCTGTTCGGCTCGTTGTTTGTGGATGCTTCCGAGAGGAGACCGCTGAGGTCACCCACGCGATCACTACGAATGGCGTCTTCCACAGCATCTAACAGACTTGAGGGAAGGTTCAGCGAGCGCCCAGGGATCCGGTTTAGCGACGAAGCAGAATATGTGGAGCCGCCGTCGTCGAAAGTTTTGATGTCGCCCAGGCCAGATAACCACTCGTTTACCGTCTTCATGTCCTGATTCAAGGAGAAATTGCGCGTAAAAGGCTTCGGATTGACCCGTGAGACCAGATACCGTTCCTGTGTGCAACTTGTCGGTATCTTCTTGTCTAGCTTCTTTGTGATCTTGACGAAGCCTTTGCGATTGACCTCGCCATACCACTGGAGCTTGCGCAATTGGCTGCGTAACTCGAGTAGTGCATCTATGAGGTCTTGTGCCTCATCTTTATCGATGCCTTCCGGCATTTGTGCTACCCGTCCGTAACGACTCTGCAGGAGTCTCAAACGACGAGCGTACTCGGCGTACTTGCGGCTGTAAAAAGTGTCCACGTCTTCGAGGTTACGGTCGAGAGAGAAAAAGAATTCTACGCAGTCCGTCAGCGTACTATCAACCAATGACTGGAGTGCTCAGAGAGCAGAGAGAACCCACCAGCAAGATCCGGATCTGCGCCATGTTTTGAAGCTTCAGCGGCAGTCTTGATCAGCTTCTTCAATCCTTTGTAGTTGATGTAAGACGATGCCCACTCGGGGACTTGGTTCCGCGGCAAGTCGTGGCCAAACTTCATGTTGGTTCGTTGCTTCGGTGGTCAAAAGAACGAGGTAGCGAGCAATGGAACAAAGCCCGAAGGCTATGGGTTTGTAGTTGTTCGCAGATGTGTCGCAAAGTGGAGGTCAAGAAGCATCGGTTGTCGGAGATGCGCAGACTACCCAAAGTCCAAGCAATGGGCGCGTTGATAGCTGGTAAATCAGGGTGTGCACGAGTCGCTCAATCTCATTGGATGAGGCAGGGCTCGTGCAGACCGTTCCTGTAACATGGTTAAACGGACTGTCAAATGTAAAAGCGGCAACAGCTTGAAGCAAGGGGAAGCACACGGGAGCGGGTTGGTCGCTGGGAAGTGTGGTTGTTGTACTTGAAGTTTGTGGCTGCTGATAAGGATAGTTGGTGTTGATAAATGCGCGAAGTCCGTGTGCCGATGACGACAGATGCTCTTTGTCCGGTAGATAGATGAGCAGGGCCACTTCAATATATAAATATGTTCACTCTTGCGATTCAGCGTTCAACGCGTCAAAGCTTCAGGAGCTTGCAGACTCTGTCGGACCATGTCGGCAGGCCGTCGCCTTGACAGGCCGATCCAAGGTTTTCCGTCACAACGAGTGCGGTTTGTAGCGGCGGCAGGGACCATAACCATTTCGACAATATTATCCGTCTTGTCAGCTTTCACGACTGTGCAGCGTGATAGGCGCACTCTCTTGCAGATCTGGGCGTGTAGAGAGAAGCGAGGTAAATCAGGTGCACGGGGTTGTCGGGATGGTAGCTGCAACGCTCGTAGCACGCACGTACGGTGTACAGTAGACCCTGGAGTAGCAGCACGAATTTGGGACGCTATCTGCAAGTCAGTCGACAAGTCCGGTAGGCATAACTGCTCACGCGACTGCTTCTGTTTCTCTCGACTGCAAAGGCAGTAGGACTTGTCAGTCTACAGCCAATGTCTGTTTCAACCGGGGTCACACCGCTTCAGACCCTGAGTATCACGCAAGCAATCTAGCGTGTGTTGTGGCTTAGCCTGGACGTTGGCCACAAGATCGATCTCTGTATTCAACATGCTAAATTAATTCTCCATGTTGGTTCAATGCAATACAATCAGCATCTCGCGTTGCGGGGTGTCAAGTATGCACTTTCCACTCTTTCCCCACCGAGCACTTGTTTCCACAAGTCTTCAGGCACTGCTCATTAAGCAGTACCTGAATAATATCTCAAATCACAGCTATATGTGCTGTACACACCAACGTAGTTCTTGGTAGCGCCTTGCAAAAGAATACGAGGCTCACGAGAAGAAAAATTGATTGCCTTCAGCATCTTTGCGCTGGGCCTTGGTGTAGATCTTGTCAGGGCTGTACTCTTCCCAAACACTCGCAGGAAAGATGTGCTTGTTTTTCTCGTACCATCGTCGGTCCACTACCTTGGTTACGGTAGGATCGTCGTTGTATCCCTCAAGGTCATGGTCGGGGAAGCTTGATTCCTTGTCTTTGTTCTTGTTCGAATTTAGCGGGTCGTATTTTGCAGCATTGGCTTCTTCCTCAGCAGGATTAGAAACGGGCGTGGCTTTCGTAGGTTGTGCAGACCAATCGAAGATGGGGCCATTGAACCCTGTGACGTTGTTGAACAGAAAGTAATAGAACTCGTAGTGCTACAGACATCATCAGTCAGTGTGCTTGTGGACTGTTTCACACGCAACTTACATGAGGTAGGATAACCTCTCCTCTCACAAGCATCAAGTCGTCCACACTGACTCTAGCCCAATTTCTTCGACTGTTGTCGCCGCCTACGCCCAACTCTGCGCCTACTTTCCTTGCCTTGTCGAGAAAAAGCCAAATATGGTCGCCCTTCTTCACTCTACATAACCCACCAGGGACATTGGTTCCGTCGTAAAAGACGAATGGGATCGCAACATCTGTTGCTTTCACACCCTCTCGCATTCTCAGAAAGTCTTGTCGGGCAATATCTGCCTGCTGTGCTTCGCGCTGGAGTGCTGATTTTGTCATGATTCGAGGCTTCATGCCAATGCTCGTGTTTGCACCAAGTTTTTTCTTCTTTACGAGGTTGCTCTCAATCTCAGAGCTTGTGGCGCGTATGTTGACGGGTGTACTCTCACGTGGCGTAGATGCTTTTGATGTCGCTGAACCAGTTTCCTCTTCCTCATCTACACCAAACGACAGTTTGCCTTTGCCGGCTGTTTTGCGCTTCTTCTTGAACATCGGCTTTGGGGTAGGTGCTCTGTACTTGGCAAATTAGCTTGCGCGAAGGGAGTGATTGTGACAGGCAACTGTACCCTTCCAACGGCGTATCAGTACTGGAGCTGATCGCTGGGCTCCCTCTCTCCTTGAGTTCCATGGCCTCGGCGCGTCTCTTGCGATAGTCATTGAGGTTAACGAGACCAACAGTTTGCGCCTTGAGCAGATCCTCAGCGGTAGCTGCTTGAGAGGCGAAACGCCCATTAGCCGGCGTTCCACTGCGCGAGCTGTCGTCGGAGGGCCCGAATTTGTCCATTTTGCAAAAAGACCAAAGGTATACATGACGCAGGAAGGCAGGGAACGAGGCGCCTTCTTTATCGATACCGAGTTAACCAAAAGCGGAAAAGTTTGAATCACGCTAGACATGTGACACCGCGTCGACGTGCATAATCAACTCCACTCACTAATCACCATCTTGCGCAACAACACTGAAAAGCCATTAGCCTTGGGAGGAATGAATCACAATGTCGCGAGTGATCCAGGACTCGGATGACGACTTGGACGACGATCTCGAAGCAAATGTGCACCAGCCAGAAACCACAGACGCGTCGTCTAAGCAATCTACTAGTGATGCTTCCTCAACAGGTCAGTTCGAAAAAGAACACTGTAATGCGGATTACTTACAAGCTTGGTTTAGAAGCTCTAAGAAGACAGATAGAAGCAGCTCATCGAGCTCATCTGCAATCACAGTATTCTATGGACGATGGGCATTCGTCCAAACAAGCACCCCAGGAATACCAGCAAGACGGGACCGCTCCATCTGATCTTAGCGTCGAGAACATTCTAGCGAGAAACCAAGGGCCCGCAAATCAGCCTATCGCCAACGAGGAAGCCACAAATAGCTACTATAGCACTTTGCCTGCTGGTCAGTTGGAAGCTCATAGGTCAGTACGGCAAGTTCCTGGACCTACTCACACTACCAACGAATTGGACTGGATGTTGGAAGGCACCATGCGCGATGCCTATGTTCTGCATAATCCCATGGCCATGTTTCCCGAGCCTTCCAGTACAATACCGAATGCGACTTTGACCCAGCAGCGTGTCCTCGATGGGGTACTAGCGCCAGCGTTTCTCGGTTCTGATGTCGATGTCAGTAGAACTCCGTTCCAACCAGACGCTTCCATACCATGGTCTGAGTATCTCAAGTCACCCACAAACACTGGAGAACAGCCAAGATCGTCAGCACCGGATCCTCGTCTCTCTCAGCTCGTTCCAGTTGCTCTGTCTGGATTATCGCAGCATGAGCCAAATGGGCATTTGCAATCACAGAGAAGTCAAGAAGGATCCTTGATGCTGGTAGGAAGCCCTTCAACAACGCTTAACGATGTTCACATCCAGGATATCGCTGAGTCCTCAGATGAGGCAAACCATCTAACAACGAAGAGGCTACATGGTATTGTATACTCGGCTTCTAGCGGCGTGACGCACGAAGGACTTCAGAGTTCGCGTAGTCAGTCACATAGGAAAAGACCAAGCCCAGCACTGTACTCAGACGATGATCTGGCAAGCATGAAGTTAGCCAAAGAGCAGTAGGTCTATCAACCCTGTTTCTTAGCTTGCCTCGCTCATGTAAATCTACAGATATAAGCCGCGGCCTAGCCGCTCACGGTCGCTTAAAATTGACATGCAAAAGTCAGTTGATTATCCAGTCGAATATAAAAAAACAAAAGCGAGCAGACGGAAAACTATTGATGCAACTGCAAATCTCACAGGGGCTTCGAGTACGCCTGAGAAAGTTCAACAGATCTGTGAGATGGGATTCACGCCATCTACAACTCGACGAGTGCTGAAGCAGCAAAACGGTGACGTCACACGGACCGTTGATTGGCTCATTGCCAATGGATTCGCTGACGACGAGCTTGCCTCGCAAACCACGCCAATGTCAACGATTAACGGCGAAGAAGCAGTGGGAACTGACCGTGGGGATCGAAAGGAGTGTGTTCAAGGTACTAGCGACAGCCTGGAACCGGTAATGGTTACATGTACCACTACCGAATCAAGCGTCGCAAATAACGGCTTGCTCACCACAGCATCAAACATGAATAACCCGGCAATCGATCTTAGAAGCCCAACCAAGGTCCAGGTCGTCATACCTGCGAAACATTCCAATGCAGATGCCAGGACTTCGGACACACCGAAAACCTCGCGGAAGGAGGCAAAGCGCAGGAACACGACATTGGACCATCTTGAGCCAGCCGCGAACGACGTTCCAATGCTTCAAGCGAAGACTGAGAAAAAACGAAGTCGAGGTCGGCCTAAAAAGGCAACGAAACATGTTGTGTCCTCGGAGGTTGCCCAGAATGTCCAAGACGAGCATCTACACAAGGACGTCCATTGTTCTCCGCTATACGCTGGTGACAAGGATGTCAACTCCACTGCGATACCACAACGACTCTCTGAGTACACAACCAGCGCAACTACCATTGACCCGGAACAAGAGAAGAAGATATCCCACCCCGCCGACATACCGACTATTGCCACGATGTCAAGATCCACACCCGAGCCCCCTGTGCTCCCTGATCGTCCAGAGGTATCGCCTATAACTCCAGAGCGTACCAAGAGGCCTGCATCGCGAGAACAAATTCCGAGCAACAAGGCCAAGGTGCCCTATCGTGTAGGGCTGAGCAAACGGGCAAGAATCGCTCCCTTGCTACGTACGATGAAGAAATAACTCCCGTCCCACCTAGTCTATTGTACTCCCGCGGGATCGCATAGGATGCGTTGTCAAAGCCTAACGTGATTTTCTTACTCTAGGATACCCACTTTTCAATAAATAAATCATGCATACTCTTCTTTGGTATGGAAGGCCTGCACCTAACCCTTCATATTTCTGAATACGAGGATTCGGGCCAGCGCTCACGTTTCGAAGCAACCATTTTAAAGCTGCCTTGCGGTCTGGTCAAAGCCGTTATGAGCGCCAGTTAAAGCGCGACACTTGCATCACTCCACACTTTTGTGGGCATACATACCTACCGGTACTCGAACTCAGTGTATTTCTATGCTTCAGGCAACAACGTCGAGCTGTGTCGTTCGTGTTGCTAATTTTGGCGAGTCGCGAACGTCGCACTGCCTATGGTGCATGCAAGCTTAGTTAGTTTAGAAACAACGCGGCGCGCCTCTTGCATCCTCAACAAAGCGCGCGCTGACGTCGCATTTGAGCTTGCTTTTGTGGAATCTCCAGCATCGTGCCTTCCATCAGATGCGTTTCCCTGACGTATCACAGACACCCACGTCGCGCGCACTCAGACACGAGGTAATGCTTCTGCCAATGATAACCTACTGACTGCAGCAAGAATGCCACCTTCGGATCAACATCATTCGATGCTAAGCGAAGGCTCAAACCTCGGTTTCTTGGTAACGAAGTCGTCCGGTTCTTACATCGACCTGGAACTAGCAACCCCCTATTGACATTCATCTCCACATAGGTTTGCTTGGCTATGGGCTGCCAAGGGCGTGAACTTGTCCGTCCCGCCCATGACACCGGCATCGCGATTTCTCGCTCCCCCAAACGTTCGCTTCAAAGAATACGATGCAGGGGACTCCGCTTGTTTGGATTTGGTGACAAAAGCAGGTGCCAGTTCAGGCCTACCAGCCAAGCATGTAATCCACGTCGGTTGTCACTCGTAACTCTTTCGCGCCCTGCAAGCCTACGGAATTGAACTGGCACATGGTGGTGTTATCTTCACTCTCAGCCAAGCCAAGCAGTGTATCGATAGCTAGAGTTCAGGGGTCCACGGTAGCAATGTACATCTCCCGCAGGTTGAAAACAGGATACAGGTTGGCTTGGTCCTTAAGCGTCGCTTCTTGCCCAACAAGCCCATCTGCTTCCCACCATCATCAGCCATCGCACGCAAAACGCAGTTATGTTGGCTGACAAGACGCTTTAATTGACTCTTGGCGGGCGCGGCGATCTTTCTTCTTCGGCTCTCCTGACGCGGAACGTGGGCGACGCCGGTTCATATTTTTAGTCCGCCATGGCTTCCACGTCTTGGCCCTCGTGAGGCGTTTTGGGCTCTCCACTTTCGGTCTGCACCTCGAAATATTCTCCGCTGCTAATCTGCGTTCGGCCCTACGTATGAGACAATACTTGAAGCACGTTGATAGAATGCAGTGACCATACAGGAACGGCAGGCGTTGGAGAGTATTTCCCACGTCCAAACGAAGCGAAATAATAGTTCAATTCACCAGAGACAACACGCATCGTTGGAGGCCCGCTATTGTTGCTCGTATTGTGCGAACTTTCTCCAAGCGGGCCATCTTGGCTGCTGATAATAGTGCGCTGACTACAGTCAAGTAGCGGACGGTCATGGCTTGAATGAGGTGCGCCACGCCTCGCCTTGTCCTTGTTAACATGGGTTCATTGATATAAGTACTAAGAGCTGCCTAGTTCTTCTATCCTCACTCGCTTTGCTCGTCATTTGCACGTCCAACGCGACAGTCATTCGTTTATCGTATCGTGTTTAATCCTTAATTTAAGTCGACTCTCACACTTGCTACCCGAACCGTTCGATTGTCTTAGAGATAGAAGAGTTTATATCCACGAAATAATGCGTTTCTCCGAGGTTCTCGCCGCCTCCCTGGTGGCACCTCTTGTTGCCGCTCATGGAGGTATTCAGGGAGCTCCTAAGCTCTTTGGTCTCCCCAACGACATCAAGATCAGGAACCCAACACCTCGCGCAGCTCGTGCCGCTGCCGCCGCCCAGGGTCCCTACCACTTGATTGCTCGCCAGGGCGGTAACGCAGAAGGTCGCTGCGGTCCTGCGGGCGGTGGTGCTTCTTGCGCTGAGGGTTACTGCTGCTCTGCTGAGGTACGCTCTCATAAAACCTGTCGGATTTAGTCTAGGCTAACCAAATCACAGGGATACTGTGGAAACACTCCCCAACACTGCAACGCTCCTGACTGCCTCTTCAATTATGGATCTGGCTGTGATGCTAATAAGACTCCTGCTGGCGCCAGTACTCGCGATGATGCTCGCCCTCAGTTAGGTAGTGTTCAGTATGGCGGTGCCGGCATCTACAGCTGCCTCAAGCCAGGAACCGTTGCTATCACCTACGACGACGGCCCATACATCTACACTGACGAGGTCCTGAACAAGTTCAACGCCGCTGGTTTCAAGGCCACTTTCTTTGTCACTGGTATCAACATCGGCAAGGGTGCTATCGATGAGCAATGGCGCGCTGTCATCCAGCGTATGGTTGCCGAAGGTCACCAGGTCGCATCTCACACCTGGTCCCACCAGGATCTATCCGCGATCACCGAGGCTCAAGTCTACGACCAGATGGTCAAGAATGAGATGGCTATTCGCAACATCATCGGCAAATATCCCACCTACATGCGTCCTCCTTACTCATCTTGCAACGGCGTCTGCCAAAATGTCCTTCAAAAGCTCGGCTACGTTGTCTCTTACTTCGATCTCGATACCGATGACTACAACCAGCTCACTCGTGAGAAGATTGAGGTCGCCAAGAACAACTTCAGGAATGCCGTCAACGCTGCCAATCCCGCCACTGGGAGCAAGCTTGCTATTGGTCACGACATTCACGAGCTGACCGCTCTGAACCTGACCGTTACCATGATTGAGACTCTCCAGGCCCGTGGCTTCAAGGGTGTCACCATGGGTGAATGCATGAACGAGCCTGAGGCCAACTGGTACCGCTCGTCCACCCCGGGAACGAGCCCTTCTTCCTCTACTCGCGTTTCGTCCACTGCTGGTCCTACGTCTACTCCCACTGGTGCCGTCTCTACAGATGGATCCTGCGGTGGTACCAACGGCTACAAGTGCTCCGGCTCATCTTTCGGCAACTGCTGCTCTCAATACGGCTGGTGCGGAGCGTCTGTAAGTTACTCATCGAATCTTATTATGAACTCACTAAACTAACAACTGCAGACTGACCACTGTGGAACTGGCTGCAACTCTCTGTTCGGCAACTGCGGTACCAACGCCAACCCTAGCTCTGCTCCTGCTTCGTCCACCACTTTATCGTCTGCTCCCCAGCCTACTGGTGCTTTGAAGACCTCCACTGATGGTAGCTGTGGCGCCTCCTCCGGTTTTACCTGCACTGGATTCACTCTCGACGGCGCTAAGGCTGAGTGCTGCTCTCAGTACGGATTCTGCGGCGCTACTGCTGATTATTGCGGAACCGGATGCAACCCGCTTGCGGGTAATTGCGGCTCTGTAAGTTCTTCTGTCTCGTCTTCGGTTGCCCTCTCTACGTCGGCCCCCGTGGCTTCAGACAAGCACGACTCCACCTCTTCTTCAGCAGCTATCACTCCTTCCGTTTCTTCATCTACGGTTCACTCTTCGTCGGCAACACCCTCAGTCTCTACCGATAAGTCTGGCGATAAGTCCAGCACTGCTTCTTCCATTCACCCAGACATTACGTCCTCTGCTTCAGACAAGCATGAGTCCAGCACCGTCTCCTCTGTTCAATCAGACGTCACGTCCTCTGCTTCAGACAAGCATGAGTCCAAGATTTCTTCATCTATATACCTCTCGGACTCTTCATCCGCTTCATCTGTGTACCCTTCCGGCTCTTCATCTACCTCTGAAAAGCCCTACTCCTCTGCAACCCCATCCGACTATGTACCAACAAAGCCCAGTCAAACTAGCTCGGTCTACGCCGATGACTACTCTACCGCTGCATCCTCGTCTTCCGAATATTCGGTAGCCTCCTCGACTGCTAAGTACCCTGCCTCCTCGGCCACTCCCAACTACGCCACCACCTTGGCCTCCTCCGTGCGCCCCGCCAGCTCGACCCCCTCCACCACTTTACCGACCGCAACTCCCACCCCCACTAAGTCCGTCTCTCAGGACGGCAAGTGCGGTGGCGAACTTGGCCAGACCTGCGCTGGCTACAAGAGCAGCTTTGGCCTCAAACTTGAGTGCTGCTGCAAGCAGACCGGACGCTGCTCGGCTGACCCCTGGGCATGCGGTTTCGGCTGCGACAAGAAGAACGGAAAGTGTTGGTTCTAAACTCGAGAGGTAATGCGTTGGGTGTTGGTGGTGTGTTTGGGGAATGACAACACTTCTTTTCTTTTGATATGATCGTTCGATGGGTGGATTGTTGTAAAGTAGTTAGTCTATGATACGTGTGATATCGTTAATAGAGGGGATATCACATGATGAACTGTATTCACGAATACTTTGACCGTTTTGTTGTTCATAGTTCTTCTTCGTGCTGAGGACTTCACCGCACATTGTTTCACAACCAGCAGGTCGTGAAGCCATACGTTCCACAAACGAGCCAAACCACAGTTGTAGGAACTCTCAAGAGTGTGGGCATTTTTCAAACTGCCACCCACTCTCCAAAAAATCCATTTCATTCATTTCTTTGGCATCTTCCTGTGCAAGGACCCAGATTCGTGCACTTTGCTGATGCTGAATGCTTGATATTCGAAGCCTATAAGCTTGCAAGCAGTATTCAGTGTAGGTCAAATACACACTCGAACCTTGTGTAGTCGAATGATGCTTCATACTATGTCATACATTGTTGCGCAGAAGTCCTAATCAATCGTCGTCATCGGAAGACGCATATCCGAGTCCAAGGGAAAGCGGATTTGCAGCTGTAGTATGTGGCACGGCAGCTGATGCTGGGCTCGCACTCTTTAGAGCTGCAGTTTCCTTCGTGCCTACGGTACTTGTAGTCGCTTTGGTCGAAGCAGGCAATACCGTCTTATCTTTTGCTGCATCTGCTCTCTTTCCTTCGGGTACGGAGCTGCTCTTTCGCAGCTTTACGCCCTTCAGAAGACTGGACTCAGGCCCTTTCTTCCTCTTCCGTCCGGGAGCAGTCCATTGTACCTGGTCCTCCTTTGGCGCATCCGTATTCTCTTCTTCCAAAGCCTTCCTCTCGGCCTCTTCTTGTTGTCGACGAAACAGATCAAGCTGTTCGCGCGTCTCTTTCTTGACACTCGCCTCCTCCTTTCGCTTCGCTTCGAGAATGCCCTCAAGGTAGTCGGCTTCGTCGTCATCAAGTGTAACGTGGAGCTTGTAGCGTGCAGCTTGTTCGAACGCTTCCTGCTTGGCGTCTTAAGCGTCAACCTGACATGTTAGTCTGCCGCTTTAATACGTTCGAACCGTGTATCACCTTTGTTCGCTTGCAAAACTTCGTACAGACTCTTTCCTTCGTGTTGCTTGCTCAGCTCTTCCTTCTCCCTTCGCTTCTCTTCAATCTCGCGCTGCGCTTGTCGCCACTCATCGTCGCGCTCGATTGGCCTGTCAGCATCACCTCCGGAGACGAAGCCAGAAGACATTTGGTGCAACTACAAGCAAAGTGTGAGTGCCCGATAGTTGAGAGAAAGCGGTTCAAGTTGTGTGAGTTCGGCGATGGAGCTCGAGCTTTTTGTGACTAAGCCTCACCAAACTTGCCTGCTCGAAACAATTGTCCATAACCCTCACAACCAATGTGGTAAGGGACATTATACGACGGTCTACTGGTTAGCTAAGCTGGAAGGTTTCGGCTTTGATGAGCGAGTCCTGTTTTCCTCGGCTTTGAACGGTCTCGGGGGATAAATTCTTCTGTGCCTCAACTGTTGAGTACGGGAGGGGAAGGCATTCGTACAGATACCCAAATTCGTAATTTGACAACCAGTCAAATGCTCCTACAGATTTGTTTGAACACGCACGGCAGTTTCGAAGGCTGCAAGCACCAACAGGCACATGTCATACGTCTGAAGGCATGTCTCGGTGGGGTGAGCTGCCTGATTTCCACAGAATGGAGGAAACGATACCCGTCTCGGACTACCGTCTCTCCAGTTATCCTCCACAGTTGAGGCTGATTAACGGTGGACCCATGCAACGTCAATGGTCCACCGCGGGCTCGTCGCGTCGCAATTGGTGGAAGCTTTCAACCTGGAGAATAGCCGGTGGACAAAGTCGCGTATTTCTCGGTGCTTCGACCGAAGATGCGATTGACGTCAGGTGGGCTGCTGTTCAGATAAAAACATTGCCCCTCTTACCTTTCGACGCCTATCTACTCTTTTTTCTCCTCAACTATTCAATTACATGCTCCGAACACTAGCAAGAATGGCACCTAAGACTTGGACAAAGGAGCACTTCACGCTCAACACTGGCGCTAAGATTCCTGCTGTTGGTCTGGGAACATGGCAGTCCAAGCCTGGTGAAGTTCGTGAGGCCGTCAAGGTTGCACTTCAGTCTGGCTACCGCCACATTGACACCGCTCTCGCCTACGGCAACGAGAAGGAAGTTGGTGAGGGCATCAAGGACTCTGGTGTGCCCCGTGAGGAGATCTGGGTCACCACCAAGCTCGACAACCCATGGCACAAGCGCGTCGAGGAGGGCATTAACAGCTCGCTCAAGAGCCTTGGTCTCGACTACGTCGACCTGTACCTCATGGTAAGCTAACACTGCATTTGCTTCTGCCTAGGCTTTTGCTAAATAATCTTAGCATTGGCCTTCATCCACCGACCCTGAGGACCTCAGCAAGCACTACCCCGACTGGGACTTCCGTGACACATGGGCTGAGCTTCAGAAGCTCCCTGAGTCTGGTCGCGTCAAGAACATTGGTGTCTCCAACTTTGCTATCAAGAACCTCGAGAAGCTGTTTGCAGACTCCAGGTTCAAGACCACACCAGCTGTCAACCAGGTCGAACTCCACCCCAACAACCCTTCGTAAGTTCAACATTCAAACTTGATCGACTCCAGTATTAACCTTAAGGTAGGCCTAAGCTTCTCGACTACTTGAAGCAGAAGGGCATTCACGCCACCGCCTACTCCTGTCTTGGTTCCACCGACTCGCCCCTCTACAAGAACGAGGAGCTCAAGAAGCTCGCCGAAAAGAAGGGCAAGACAGTCCAGCAGGTTCTTCTTGTCTGGGGTCTTCAGCGTGGTTCTAGCGTTATCCCTAAGTCGGTCTCTGCTCAGCGCATCCAGGCCAACTTTGAGCTTGACGGCTGGGAGCTGACTGACGACGAGGTCAAGGTCATTGACTCGCTTCCTGAGCGCTTCAAGGTCTGCGGTGACTCTTGGTTGCCGGTCAAGGTTTTCTTCGGCGACGACGAATAGATTTTATGATATTATGATACGATACCACTGAAGTACAAGCGAATACAACTATTGAACAGTAATGAGGACTTTGTTTCTGTTTGCCACTGTGTACTACCATATGTTAGCTCGTGCAAGATGGACAGATAGCGCATCATGATCTAACGTAAAAGACATGCCATTTTAGTGTTTTTACAGATAACATGGTGTTGCTGCCTGGATGGTATGGAGACAAAGAGTGTGATTCGTTGATTGTCATGTGACAACGCGCGGTCGCGCTAGCGGAGCGCGTCTTACATTGCCACTTCGCTCGCGTTTCTGCATCCTCCACCTTACTCCTGCCTTGAACTGCACAACGACACTTCTTTACAGTCACAAAATTAGCAAACATGAGTAACGAAGAGCAACAGTTTGAGGATGATAGCCAGGTCGGAGGACCAGGTGCACCTACGCCTGTCTCCGCTCTTGAGGTATGCCTGTCATCAATCCTGTCCACGCTCTCCAACTCACAAGACATGTAGGGAGTGAACGGACTGACTGCGCGCGACATCAAGCTTGTCATTGAAGGCGGATTTAACACTGTAGAAGCAATTGCCTACACGTAAGTCTTATTACAGCAGCGAGCTGGAACTCAGTAGCTGACCCAGTGCAGACCACGACGAGCGCTAGAACAGATCAAAGGCATCTCTGAGCAGAAAGCTTCAAAACTCTTGGCCGAGGCATCCAAACTTGTTCCTATGGGTTTTACAACAGCAACCGAAATGCACCAACGGCGGAGTGAACTCATTTCTATCACAACCGGATCCAAGCAATTGGATACGCTTCTAGCTGGTGGTATTGAAACAGGCTCCATTACAGAGATCTTTGGCGAGTTCAGGACAGGAAAGAGTCAAATTTGTCACACACTGGCGGTGACATGTCAGCTACCCTTCGACATGGGAGGTGGCGAAGGCAAATGTCTCTACATTGACACCGAAGGCACCTTCCGTCCCGTTCGTTGTCTGGCAGTAGCCAACCGCTTCGGCCTCTCTGGTGAAGAGGTACTCGACAACGTTGCGTATGCGCGAGCCTACAATTCCGATCATCAGCTCGAGCTGCTCAATCAGGCCGCACAGATGATGACTGAGACGCGGTTTTCTCTGCTCATCGTCGACTCCGCAACTTCACTGTACCGAACGGATTTCGCCGGGCGTGGAGAGCTTTCGAGTAGGCAAACGCATTTGGCGAAGTTCATGCGAACGTTGCAGCGCCTTGCCGATGAGTTCGGTATCGCCGTCATCATCACAAACCAGGTTGTCGCTCAAGTAGATGGCGGGCCAAGCGCGATGTTCAATCCCGACCCCAAGAAACCTATTGGAGGAAACATCATTGCTCACGCAAGTACGACACGTCTCAGCTTGAGGAAGGGCAGAGGTGAAACTCGAGTGTGCAAGATCTATGACAGCCCTTGCTTACCTGAGAGCGATTGTCTGTTTGCGATCAATGAGGACGGCATTGGTGATCCCAAGGAGAAAGATCTCGAGGAGAGAAACAACAGATGATAGCCAGCATTTGGAGCCTCCTGTAGGAGAGTTTCGCTTGTTGTGTTTGTGGTATCGTTGAGCATTGGGCGGCGTTTTGGTGAACTTAGCAAGCGATGATGACCTGTATGCCTTCATGTAATGTGAAACGACTGTTTTAGTCCAGCTCTTGTGTAGAGACCTCAATCAACTGTTGATCATAAACGGGAATTCAATGTCGGTGGATGCATCGTGAGAGCTAGCGTTACGTCTGTGCGTAAGCTGCGAGCGCATCTTTTGTTTGAGAGCTGCACCTCCGCGTTCACCGCAGCCCCACCGTTCACAGCAACTTTACTCGCACGCGCGCATTGCCAACAACCCTCTTCGTATGCGAGCAGGATGGTCAAGAACGGAGGCGCGTGTCTCTACAAAGAGGCGCGGCTGAACGTCGAGCCAGCATTCCCTGGGTCGACCATCTCATTCACACTGCCCGCGCACACTACCTCGACCTTCGGCACACGCACCACGGCAAAGCGCACTGTCGTCGCCGAACAGTATACCGACCAAGGCGAGGAGGCATTTACGCGCCGCCATCTGGCTATAGATGGTTCATTGTTCTTCCGGAAACACCATGAATACCCGCGAACGTTTCTCTGGCGCGTCCTGGACAGCAGGAAAATGCTCGAGGTTCAGGCCGCGGACTTGGATCACGACTCGAGCCATGGATTTGAGGCGAATCTTACACTTTTACTCAAGTTTCCTTCGCCGATCCGCCCGTTCTGTGTAGCTTTCGCAGAGCCAAATGACCGAGATGCGCTTACCATCTTTGCGATCACCACCGCGAACGAACTCTACACAATCACCCTCCACCGCGATTTCTTCACAAACCCAGCAGCTTCAGAGCAAGATATTGAGAACTGGTGCAAAACATCAGAGCCAGTCCTGTTCAGCGGTCGCATTCCTTACAGACTCGAAAGTTTAGACGTGAATGACCTGCTGGTATCGCTCGACGATGGCGCTATATGCCGTCTGCTCTGGGATAAGGACCACAAAACATGGGATGGGTCGCGGTACCAGAACAACAATTGGTCAGTCCGTGGTCTTCTGTCATGGAAAGCGCAACCGACGGTCAGGCACAACGACGCAGACTTTGCTGTCTCCGCAGCTGCTGCGATTGCGTTGTCCCCTGACAAGTTACACATCCTGTCAATCTCTCTGGATCACACATTACGAGCTTGGAACGTAGCCTCAGGAAAGCCGGGAGCGCAGACGGACTTGTTGGGCGAGTCAGACCGCGCCTTAGAAAAGGCCAATAGCAATGGCCCTTACTTCATTGGAGCTTCTCAATCAAAGCTCATGGCTATTCTGGACATTCCTGGCGGCATTGAAGGCGCCAATTACCACATCGTTACCTACTCGCCGAAACAGCATCAGTTTCGATTCTGGGGCGTCCGGGATGGAGACGATCTTCACAATGGGATTGTTGGTATCCAACCACTCGTCGACTTCGTTCCTCCCATCGACGAGCTTATGAACACGACTGTGTGGTCCATGGAAGAGTTCCATGTAATTCCTGGTCCAGCTGGAACTTGGAGGGGAACAGAATTGTGGATTCGCGCGAGGTCCGGGCCGAGCAGCAGAGTCTACTCCCTGAAGTTCGATCTAAACGATGAGCCTGATAATCTCGAGAGAATTTGGAAGCATGAGTGGATTTCTGTCGATGCTGGACCATTGACCGTGGAGGGGTTGAAGCGCAGTCCCAGCTATCCGGAACAACAGGACACTACGAACGATGATGTCGATGCATCTGGACAATGGTTGGACTTCCTTTTTTACCCCGGGCGCTTCACTACGGCTACACTAGAAACCGCCTTGGGTATCTTCGCGAGAAGCGTTAACAGCAAGCGGCCGAGCAGAGCAGCCGGCACTGGATCTCTAAAAGAGCGTATCAGTACAGCAGTGTCTCTTCTCGCAGCCAAGACACCAAGCGGCGTTCGCGAAGCAGACGATTTCGAAGATGCAGTTTCTGCGCAATGGCAAGCTTTCTATGGTCTGGTCAAGGATCTACACAAGCGACGAGGGGAGTCGTTATCACTCGTCTACGATATGGAAACATCCATGCCATGGCTAGTATTGAGCGATCACATCTCTGCAATTCGTACGTGCAGCTCGCTCGAGCTCACGACACTGAACGCCGCAGCACTTACCAGTTCGCAACCCTTGAAAGGACCTCTTGCTAGACAACTAGACAAACCGGATTCACCTGCGGTCGCTCGCCTCCTAAATGCGGCTTCCTCGTTCCGTCGACGACTTCCATCGTTCGTACAGCGCGGAGTTGAGCGTCAGCTTGAAGCAGATGCGCTTCAGAGCCGTTCTCTTACCGTGGTCGACCGCATGGAGTTGATAGAGTCACAGAGCGAGCTCGTACAACATGTATCGGATGAGGATCTAGCGCTTGTTGTAGACGAACTTGGGACTGAGATCAAGGACCTCAGTACAGAGACCTTTCTACACGCTATCAAAGTCTTAGCCTACGAGGACCAGGGCCGCCCCAACACACGAAAGCAGCTCGCGCGTTTTGGTCTCAATGCACTGCTTCGAGTGTCACAAGAGACCCTCGAAAGAGATTATCATGCGGTACTGGATCTACTCGTACTTCTGCTCGTCATGTTCGTCGAACTCGAGGGAGAGACACCAGAAGGGTTTGACGCGTCGGAAGTCTTTGTAGAACTCGCAGCACAGTTCAGGGACTATATGACCGTATCATGGCTGGCCCGTACAGTATGGGCTCACCAAACATCCACAGGGCCAGCCTCGGAAGCACTGAACCGAACACTCAGTGAAACCCTCAAAACTGGAAAGAGGCTACCCATCACGCAGACCGTAATGGAAGGGATCTATGGCATTCGTTTCTTTGATTTGCCTCTGCCTAAGGGTCTGAAGGCTGGACAGCTCACTTACTGGGGCCGTGCATGGGTAGCGTCGATGTTCAAGGAAGAATACAAGTATGAGTCAGTCGTGGAGGACACAATGGGGATCTTACTCTACCAGAAGGAGTACGATTTGGCGCTGGACTTCGCGAAATTCCTGACCGACGGCAACTGGGCCACTTACATGAAGGCCCGTCTACACATTGCTCTTGGCGAGCACGCACTTGCCTCCGTGTATTTCCAGAAGGTGGCATACAACCTGGGTAAGATTGTCTAACGTCAAGGTTGTAGTCTCATGCTAACATTTGCATCAGCGCTGGGCATGTTCAGTGTTGAAGACAACGATTCTGCAGGCCTCGTTTCCGAGACCGACCGCAACCTGTTCTCTGAAGGGCTTGCCAAATACTACAGCCACGTCTTGGGTCTCTTTGAAAAGTACAAGGCCTACTCATACGTAGCTGAGTTCGCGCAGCTCGGTCTCCGATCACTGACAGGTGAGGAGAATGATGAGCTGAAGACCGAGCTCTTGCAACGTTTATTCACAGCTTCGATCCAGACGGCCAGATTCCAGGTAGCGTACACAGCAATGACGAGACACACCGACGTGGCTCTGTAAGTGAAAACCAACAACACTACCAAACTTGGCTAATTCAAGTAACAGGAAACACTCGTCTCTTCAAAATCTCATTGTCTCTATGGTCGGACAATCACAGGCTGCAGCTCTTTTGAAGTTCCCTTTCGTCGGTCTCGCTGACGATGTGGATTCCATTCTCTCATCCCTGTGTTACAAAATCCTGAACCTGGCATCCGGGCCTCCGTACCACCAAATCCTCTATTCTTTCCGCATCTTACGCAACAACTTTCGTGGCGCAGCGTCGATTCTTTACGAGAGACTGCAGCGCCTGAAGACGACATCGTCCAAGGTCCACGACCCCGCAGACGATTCGCTGATACAATGCTACCTCATGATCATCAACACACTCTCTTCTGTCAACAAGGAGGATGCATATATCCTCGCAGAACAGAAGATTGACGAGAGTGGTCCACCACAATGGGGCCTAGGCAAGGCGAAGAAAATGCTTAAGAGACAGATTGTCACACTTGACAAGCTCAGGAAAGAGTATCAGATCGAACTCGATAGGATAGCGGCGATTCAGAGTGGACAGTTTCCGTTTGTAGATCCGGCGGACGACATGGACATTCTATGATTGTAAGATACATTGCAGCGCGGCGTTCATTGGATTAGGTTAGGCATGTCAAAGTGGAGATGCTACGAAGCATTCGGCGAATCTCGAACATTTACGAGCTCAATATGTGTGCCATTTCTTATGCCTTAAGTTTCCGCTCTTGGTTCTCAGTACTCAACTCCGCAGACGTTGCAGGTGAGGATTAAAGGTGAATCGTTGATCCTCCTCGGCGCGTGCACGCCGACTAGCGTGAAGTGGGGCGTCGCGAACGCGCTTGGAGAGAGCGCCTTAGTGACAGCTGCAGACAAAGCAGTCGCTCTAACTCGACACACTCCAACCCTGCTACTTGTTCCTCAGCTACGTGCACGCATGTGTACTGCTCGCATGACTTTCCGCCACGAATCATAAGCATGGTAATACAATCTCAAACAACGCATATTGATTGTGCTTCGGCTACATGCAGCGATCCATGCTTCGACCGCTAACTGATATCCTCCAGAACTCCAAGTCCCTTCGTCGCCTTGCTGGGGACCACGGCTCCTTACACACAGCTGGTCTGCCGCCGAATTACCTCTTTCCGCCTTCCTCAGATCCCTCGGCCGACCTGACTTCTCTCGATGTCCTTCTCTCTGGTCCTATTGGCACACCTTATGCAAACGGCGTTTGGCGACTGCACCTCGACATACCACCTACATACCCTACAGCTGCTCCCACAGCATTCTTCCGCACAAGGTGCTGGCACCCCAATGTAGATGAGGCTACCGGTGCAGTTTGCGTAGAGACACTGAAGCGAGATTGGAGTAGTACGCTCAAGCTACGAGACGTACTTGTCACAATATCATGTTTACTCATACAGCCCAACCCTGCGAGTGCGCTCAATGAGGAGGCTGGCAAGCTAGCAAATGAGGACTGGGGTGGATTCTGCCGGCGGGCGAAGCTCATGACCGAGATACATGCTGCAATTCCGAGCAATTTGACGAAAGAGGTCAAGGAGGCCCAGATGCGTGGCGAGGAGAAGGTTGTGGAACCTACACCGAAAGACCCAAAGCCTGAAGGCCACAGCAAGGGCAAGGAGCGAGTGAAGATAACACCCACAGCATCTTCGAAAACGCAACGCGTGCCGCTCGTCGAAGACGAAGAGAATACACGACGTCGAGCACAGACAGTGGAAGCGGAGAGTGACGATGAGAGTGACTGGATACCTGGTCCCAACAAGCCTCCTAGGAAGGAACTTGGCCCCAAACGAGAGAACAATATCTTTGGTATCCGCGGGCTGGAACCCAGTGTATCACTCGAGGATGCGACAAAGAGCGTACTTCCTGTAGATTCGCAGACTGGTGGCCTTGTGGCTCCACAACTCGAGAACACGGATCCATTCACGACTGTGACTTCAAAACGCACAATACATCCACAATCATCCTTCGTAATCCCTATATCACCAAAGCTCACAACATCCCAACGAGATCAACCCTCTTCCGATACACCAGAGCTCCTCAAGTTCTCACACCAGAATCCGTTCTCTGCAATACAACCAAACAACCAAACTCACCCGCTTTTGAAGGAGTTTTCGTACACATGGATGGACTCAGAGATCCTGCACGAGACCGGCCTAATCAAAGACGGTGAGCGTCGCGATAGTGTAAGGAAAAGGCTTGCAGGCGAAGACTTTGAGAAGCAGAGAGAGTGGGAGATGAGGCGCTTTAGGAAAGCCGGATGCAACTTGAAAAGATACAACCGTGGAGACTTTGGACCACGAACGGGGATTGGCAGACTTTGATTCGATCACCAATGTGGGATTTGTCGATTTTACGCATAGCGACACTGGAGTTGGCTTGTTTTCTTCACTTCTCAATCATGATATCCGTTTGACGAAGTGCCGTTACTGATGGCACGCTTGCTAACACCGTGCCTGTCGCTGTTAGTGGTTGGTAGGGAGGCCTGGAGTCAGTCGGCCATGGAGTGATACTTCAAAATGGCATGGGAGCACCAGCGAGACCTAGTTCTAGATTTCGATTTCTCCTGTGATGACACTGGTAATTGCATCTCTCCTTGATATTGCTGTTAAGACGGTCAAAAGTGGCTGTGTTGGATGTTGTGCTACACTCGATCCGCAGCATTTCTCAATGTAGACGAACTCATCAAACCTTGTGCCTGTTTCATGCTAGGGAGACGGGTAAGGCCAATAGAGAGAAGAAGGCGGCACGGCATCATCCGCTACAGAGCACAACAGCTGGAGGCTTGTGGCTGATGCTCGCGTTGCTTCTTCCCGGGGGCAGGGGCTGACGAGGACGTGGAGTGACGAGTATTCACGACACCCTTGCAGAGCGACTGCACGCTGACTGCAGAGAATATTGACGAGCTCGTGTAAGACGACAACGCTTGCTGCCGTCGTCACGTCACGCGCGAAACTCCATCGTCAACATTCCGTCTAGAAAACTCGTAAGGGGCCTGGAATTTATCTACCAAGGACACCGGCATGTAGCCAAGCTTGTCCATCACCCGTAGTCAGGAACCTGCGCATCGTCCCATCAAACGTTTGCCATTGGCGTTTTGTCCGTCCACATGGACGTCTATTTTAGTGCTTTTCTGCAGCAACGCTACGAGAGGCATGTGGCTGGTGACAGCCCCTGCATCTCCTCCCTCCAATCCCGCCTTGCTTTCCCCACGCAGCTCTGCCCAGACTTGCCTGCTTGTGTACAGCTCTGGATATCCGACACGACTCAGCACAAGCTGTGACAAATCGGCCCAGCACATTCTCTCTGGTGTCCACCTTGGCGGCACGCCGAAGATCCGTACAAACCTACCTGTGTACGTGAGGCTCGTGTCGGCCACGCTATGTGCTGGAAGCGGCTAACTCAGGAGATCACTCCTGCCTAGCGGTCCAGATGCGCCGTGGCTGAGCCATGGTTTAGAGACCTGGAAAGCACGCGAAACACAGGCTGCATCTTTTGCGCGGCGACGCTATTGAATAGCATGCGCACTTCGAGCCTGGCTCCCGTCCTAAGCGGCTTACTGCATGAGTGCATTCGTATATGAGCTTACTGATCCCACAGAGCTTGTCTTGGTGTTCTCGTTCGCTGTCATCGATCGCATCCTTCCTGAGCGGATTTTCTTCTCTTCATGGCCTTTTACAAGTGACACTCGCTTGGTTCACGTTTTAACATTTCCGATACTCTCACTCATACGTTTATTGTCTAATCCCTTGAGTGTTCCGTGCGTATCAGCAGCATCAGCATAGCCAGCATGCCTTCCTTCACTCGCTTGAGCGCTTCGCTCTTGCCCCTCACAGCTCTTCTCACGCCTTCTCTCGCCACGAGCCCTTACACTTCATCAAGAAACGAGACGCCAAAGGACAACAACGCAGACTGCGATTGCTATGTTGTTTCAAGCGGAGCCGATTCAAAAACCCCATCATACTTCCAGTACTATCGCTTTTACGACTTCCGAAACCTGCCGGGAGCACTTTCACAGACCCCAGCGCAGGCGAACGACAGCTCTGGCATGGAACCGACTTGGCAACCTGACCTGTTCAACAGTGATGACTGGCAATACGATTGGGGCACACAAAACTGGAGCAAGCCAGCTACAGACGACTTCCCTGTACCAATGTCTAATTCTTATGCCAACATCTACCTGGCAGAAGAAGACGATACCAGTTACCTTGCCTTGCGCACATCGCGCGAGGGCGACTGGCAATCAGCCGGTGAGATGGAGAACCACCAGAAAAACCTGATGCACGTGTCAATGCGAATGTACGGGCGTGTTGTAGGAGACAAGGGCGCAGTTGCCGGATTCTTCACATTCATCGACGACTCAAATGAGTCGGATATCGAGATTCTCACCAGGGATCCTGTTGATACGATCCGCTACACGAACCAGCCTTCTGTCGGTAAAGACGGCAACGAAGTCGCTGCGGCATCACAGGCACCCAGCGATCTGCCTAGTTGGGAGGACTGGCAGACACACCGCATCGACTGGCTTCCGAAACACAGCTTCTGGTACCTCAACGGCAACCAGGTGGCCGCAAACACATATTCTGTGCCCAGAAAGTCGAGCTACATGGTGCTCAACATGTGGAGCGATGGTGGAGAGTGGAGTGGAAACATGACAGACGGTGGCTCGGCGGAGTTCCATGTCCAGTGGATTGAGATGACCTTCAACACCAGTGGACCCTACGAGGGCAAGAATGAGAAGAGGGCAAGCCAGGGGTGTGAGACTGTCTGCAAGATTGACGATGTTAAGCAGGTGGGAACACCAGAGGTCGTCAGCGTCAACAAGAGCGCTGCTGCTGCTGTGAGCGTATCGTGGGGATTGTTGGCAGTTGTTGGTGTAGTTTCCATGTTTGTGGGGTTGTAGGCTTTTTTTTGAAGTTCATTAGCATGATGCATAGCAAGGATCTCATCCTATCCAACCTGGTGCTTAATCACATTGTCGATCATAATACGCGCTATCATGTGAGAGCGTGGGGCGGGTAGGTAACGTAACCCCGCGTTCCACCTGAGCTTCCGCAGCTATTGTACCTTCCGTTCCACGCCTTCTCACAACTCACTCGCCTCTTGACGTATAAACAGAGGCTCCAGATCTCAACAATATGGCTGCAACCATAGAAGCAGAGACGCTCAAGCAGTACCTGGCAGACAGCCCGCCTACCGTTGTTCCGCTGGCAATCAAGCCCCACTTTGAAGCGCTGACCGATAAAGAGAAGCTCTATGCTCACCACATTTCGCTGTAAGTATGATAGGCAGACTCTTTTTATCATACTGACCCATGGCAGAGCTTGCTTCGCCGGTACTCGCATCGTTCTGCGCCAGCTTTCGCCCGAATCTGAGCCCATCTATGACTTCATTGTTGCCTTACACAAGCACAGCAAGGGCGACTACGACGCTCTAGCAAAAGAGGCTGGCCTGTCGAAAGAAGAGGTCGAAGCATACTTGAACTATGCCGCACAGTTTCTGGGCAATCTCGGTAACTTCAAGTCGTTCGGCGACTCCAAGTTCGTTCCACGATTAGAGCCCAGGCAGCTGAAGGCGCTGGCCACCGTGTCACAGGAGACCTTAAGTTTCTACGAGCAGTTTAAGGATTCGATTTTCGCGGGCAACGATGTCGCTAAGCTACACCTGGGATACCCGAGCGCTGGACATGTGTCGACATACTACCCCGATTCGCCGTCCATCACGAAGGAAGAGATTGCTGGAGTGAGTGACTTCCTCGAGAGCAAGGGACTGCTGCCGGAGAACACTAGGGTGAAGAAGACGAGCGATGGATTTGAGATCCTGGTTGCATCTGCGTTGGACAACCCGTCAGCAGAACAGAGAGATCTAAAAGACAGCGAGTGGATACTGGACGATGGGAAGAAGGTCAAGCTGGTTTTTGGCGATTACTCAAAAGAGATGGAGACGATCGCGCATCACATTGATCTGGCCAAAAAGTACGCTGCAAACGACAATGAAGTTAAGATGATGGAAGAGTACGCAAAGAGTTTCAGGACTGGTTCACTGGAGGCCTTCAAGGAGAGTCAAAGAGCGTGGATCATGGACAAGGGCCCAACGGTGGAGTCGGATATTGGCTTCATCGAAACTTATCGTGACCCGCATGGCATCCGAGGCGAGTGGGAAGGTTTCGTCGCTATGGTCAACAAGGAGCGAACAAAAGCGTTCTCTAAGCTCGTCCAGTCTGCGCCGCAGTACATTCCCAAGCTTCCGTGGGACAAGGAGTTCGAGAAGGACAAATTCTTGAGTCCGGATTTCACATCACTCGAAGTTCTTACGTTCGCCGGCAGTGGGTAAGTGACTGAAATCCCGTAACATGCACAATCATCATGCTGACATTGTATAGTATTCCTGCAGGCATCAACATCCCCAACTACGACGATATCCGACAGAACTTTGGGTTTAAAAACGTTTCTCTCGGTAACGTCCTCTCAGCCAAGGCACCCAACGAGAAGATTCCTTTTATCAAAGACTCACAGCAAGAACTCTACAAGGCCAACGCCGACCAAGCCTTTGAAGTCCAGGTCGGGTTGCACGAGCTCCTAGGCCACGGCTGCGGCAAACTGCTCCAAGAGACGGCTCCCGGCGAATTCAACTTTGACCATGCCAACCCACCCATCTCGCCCGTCACCTACACCCCAATCCGCACGTGGTACAAGCCCGGGCAAACCTGGGGCAGCGTCTTCGGCACCATTGCCGCCAGCTACGAAGAATGCCGTGCCGAATGCGTCGCCATGGCGCTGTCATGCGAATTTTCCATCCTCGAACTCTTCGGCTTCGGCAACGGCTCCATTGACATGAACGGCCCCGCCGGCGACGTCCTCTACACAGCCTACCTCTCCATGGCGCGCGCGGGCATCGTAGCCCTCGAGTTCTGGGACCCAAAAAGCCGCAAGTGGGGCCAAGCACACATGCAAGCCCGCTTCTCCATCCTGCGCACTTTCCTCAACGCCGGCGTCGAGTTTTGCGAACTCGAGTGGACGGCCGACGATCTCTCCGACCTCACTATCCGCCTAGAGCGCGACCGCATCCTCGACCTGGGACGCACGGCCGTCAACGATTACCTGCAGAAACTGCACATTTACAAGAGCACGGCCGACGTCAAAGCCGCGAACAAGCTGTACAATGAGATTACAGAAGTGGAGCCTTTCTACGAGAACCTGGTGCGTCCTGCGGTGCTGAAGAAGAAGGTGCCGCGTAAAGTGTTTGTGCAGGCGAATACGGTGGAGAAGGACGGTAGGGTCGAGTTGAGGGAGTACCAGGCGACGGCCAAGGGTATGATTCAGAGTTATGCCGAGAGGGAGTATGTGTAAATGCTAGAGTACGTTAGACGTATGATGATGCGGCTTTGGGGTCGATGATGACTGAACTGGATAAACGATATTCAATGATGGAATGAATGCAATGCATGGGTAAGCACGGTGTCTGCACAACTATGTCAAGTCATCAACGTGTTCGTATCGTACAGTCAAGCTGTCTATGAATGGCGTCACTATACAAAGCGCCATCAAGACTAATTCGAATCATTTCCCTTTGTCTTTCATCTCCATCTCATTTCCTCTTATCTCCTCTTATCTCGCCACTGGGTATCCGTCTCTTCACATCGTAGAAATGCCATGATGATGCTTGTCAAATACGAATCGCACCGCTATATATCACACCAACCCACCGTACAAATTTCGCTTCCCTTCATGCCTTGCATGGTTGAGTGTTGTCGAATACACTACTCTTTATTGGTGTAACAGGCCGCGGTATTCAACCATCCAAGCTCGCGTCTCGAGGGTACATGGATTCCCTACAAAAAGTACTCTCCTCGTCCGCCTCGCCCAGCCGGCACAGCGCGGCGGTGGTCAGGCACGGCGCTGAAGATCTGGAATTCTTGCTTCAAGTCTTCGCCGAGGTTCATGATGGAGGCGACGTTGCCACAGCGGTAACAGTAGTTGGGTGCAGACCAGACGGTGACGACATCCTTGTCCTTGAAGTGATACTGCGTTGTGTTAGTGTTTCTTCTTGATATCTATATCAAGGGAACGAGCGACTGCTTACCTTGTACCCTTCGTTGACAAGCTGATGTGCTCGTGCAATAAGCTGCAGGCCGTTGACGTGATTGAACTCGGACGACACCTTGTCGCCAAACAACCAACCTGCACCTCTGGGTGATACAGCCCACGTATCGACATCTTCAGGGTCACTCCAGACAAGATCACAGAAGGCACCTTCGTGGGGGATCTCTTGAGCTCGTGCTACGACACGAATCTGGTCCAGTGTGCGAATTTCAGGACTCAGTCCTCCGTGCACGCAGAGCACCTTGCCATCAACGATGGCTGCGAGTGCAAGGAAATCGAAGACCTGACAGCACGCTTTCCATACTGATGCGTTTCCGTACTTGGTCTGACATTCTTCGTAGAAGCCATAAACCTGGGTGATCTGTCTCGATTCGTGGTTGCCGCGGACTAATGTTACTCGGTCGGGGAACCTGCGTGTGTCAGTGTTGCGTCTACGGCGACATGTCTGTGTCGTGCTTACTTGGCCTTCAAACACATCAAAAGGGTAAAGGTTTCGAGACTGAAGTAGCCGCGATCTACAAAGTCTCCAAGGAAGACAAAGTTTTGCTGGCCATTGCCAACGACTGTGTTGCGTGTAGAGCCAGCTTCTGAGATGGAGCCTGTGCTTCGTCTGTCGTGGACGCTCCGACTTCGACCCCGCGTTTCCTCCTCTTCATCGTCGCCCTCGATGTCCTCGCCGTCGCCTCCAGGGGGACTGGCAGGCCCAATGTAGTTTGGGTCGCGCTGGAACCTTCTCTTCATCTTGCGCTTGACCTTGGGGTCTGTTATGCTGGTAGGGGGCTCGAGATCGGCGGGGTTGATTTTGCTGGGCAGAGTGACTGGAGGAGCTTCTGGAGCCTGGGGCGTGTCGTTGGGCATGCCGCCAGCGACACGGAAGAGCTCGAGGAGGTCATAAAACTGGCCGTGGATGTCTCCGCAGACGGTGACTGGCGTTCGGACGGGTTGGATGTTGGACTCTGGTGGCATATCAGACTAAAGCTCCGTGCAACGCAGACAGGAGCATCTCACCCTCCATCAGGCACTCTTTGACGATCTCACACAATCTCTTCATGTCGGCCTCGGGCAGGTACTTGCACTGCTTCGCCTGCTCGAGCCATTCGTCGGGACCAGCACCTTTGGCGAGGCGCGCTGGCCCTGGCTGGGGAACGTCGCTGTCTTTGGGCATAGCTGTGGGTGGTGTGCAGTGTCAATAGCAGGCAGGCAGGCAGGCCAAGCGCCGTGTCGCAGTGCAGATGGGGCGTTGTGCTTGCGGTGGGAGGGCAGGCGGTCGTGTGACGGTGGGGGGGTCTTTGGGGGG